>JAMLFT010006307.1:0-16252 GCA_026544285.1 Pachyrhizus erosus
AAATAATAGTTTATACCTTTTAATACTATTTATATTATTATTGTTAGAATTAAAAATAAACGTTATATTGTTAAAAATTTTATAATTTTAGTAATTATAAACTATTATAATTTAAAATAATTAATAATTTGTTAAGTTGTGTTGATATAAATACGTTTAAAAATATATACAAAATTACATTAACGTAATTTGGGCACTGATTATTAAGAAAGTAAACTTGGAAAAGTTTCCTCTGATATGATTTTAAATGCATGATTACATGATTTTTTTATTTTATTTTTTAACCGGTAACATAAGGACACTTGTTAGAAGATCCAAAAACTAATTAAACATTTTATTTGCATATATCTATATCTGACATATTCGTTCGTTGCGTAGGGTCTAGTCTAGGCTTCACTTTTTCAAAGATGGTGGTCCGAGTCCAACCCTGGATAACATTTCCATTGTCTTCTCCTTTTAAAAACTAAAATCAAAATATTTGAACGCGAAAAGTTCAAAAGTCACACAGATTTATTTGAATCAATGTGAGCCAACTTGAAGGAATCTAATAACATTCCCATAATTGCTGTTAATAAAATAAATAAATAACATTCCCACTAAGAAGAAAGAAATAAAGTTGATTTTTCAGATCTCCAAATGGGATTTGAATAAGAAGCTCGGGATTGGTCCCTCGGTGGATGGCGTGGAACACCGCGAAAGTTAGTTGACATCATCGGAATCCGAGAGTGGTCTGTTCTGTTCTCATAGTTCGTTCGTCTCGCCCTTTTCACCACCTTTTGTCCTCTTCACTTTTTCTCTTCTCTCACGTCTTCATCTCGGTCACATCACAACATCGTTTCATTCTTCGTGTACAATGCCTTCGCCAATTGTCACTGCATTGGTTCAAAACTAAAGCTTACGCGTTTCTTGAAAGGTCGTTCAACGGAGGAGAAGATGTTGTGCGCTTGTTCTTCCGGGGAGCAATTCAAATTCGAAGAGCCGCCGCAGTCGCCGGAGTCCCTTGCCACCAGGGATTTCTCCGCCAGCGGACTCTCTTCCAGGACCGCTGATTGGGAACCTAAATTCGATGAAACGCAAGTACAAGAAGCCGAATCTACTCTTAAGGAAGCTCTTTCCTTAAACTACGAGGTTGGTAGAGTACCAAATACTCACATAGCATTGCATTTCTTTTTTCTTTTTTCTTTTTATTTTGTGTTTTTCTCAGAGACCACATATATACATATATTTCATAGGAGAAATTATTATATATAATTCACGACTATTACCGTTTTACTAATTTCTGTGTGACAAGTAATTCAGTGTTCTTAATTCTTTTGTAAATTGAAAATTTTGTGTACATATAACGTAGGGAATAGTTGAGACTGTGAACATGTGGAGATCTCAAACTACTTAATATTTTCTCCTTTCACGAGAGTAATCCTTGACAATTTCTCCTTTTATGGGACTAATTTTGCTTGAGTCAAGTAAAATCATTATAGATGATAAAATTTTTCCCTGAATATTTAAGCGGTTGCATATCTTAAGTTTGAACTCAAGACCACAGTTTAAAGTATAACAACATTGTGCCACTTAATCCATATGTCGGGTGGTTTTTGTGTTTGTGGTTGTGTGTGCGTGTGAATTTATTTGTTATTCAAGTGTCATTTCTGTTTTGAATGAATTTTAGGAGGCTAGGGCTTTGTTAGGGAGGCTTGAATACCAAAGAGGGAATTTCGATGCTGCACTTCAAGTGTTTCAGGGTATAGACATCAAGGGTTTGACCCCAAGAATGATCAAGGCTATTGCTGAAAGAACCAAGCAAAGGAAGCCGCGTTCCAAGGCAGATATTGTGGTTCCAAATGTGATGTCACTGCATTCGGTTAGCCTGCTTCTTGAGGCAATTTTGCTTAAAGCAAGATCATTGGAGGAACTTGGGCAATGCATTGGTTGGTAACTAATGATATATTTCCTCTTTAGAGGACTTCTATGTGCTTGTGTGTTAAATTGGGCAATTTAATTTTGCATGTGAGATCTTGAACGTTACTCTATTTGAATTTAACTGCATTGTGTGGATTTTATGGATGAGAGGTTTTGGGTGCCAATTCTGATTAGTTAAGTGCTTTCTTATTGGCCAGAGGCTGCAAAGGAGTGCAGAATAATTCTGGATACAGTTGAATCTGCGCTTCCAAATGGAATGCCTGGGGGTATTAGTGAAGATTGTAAGTTGCAAGAGATGTTTCATAAAGCATTGGAGTTGCTTCCAACCCTTTGGATTAAGGCAGGGTTTCTAGATGAAGCTGTCACTGCATATCGTTGTGCTCTTGTCAAGCCATGGAATTTGGAGCCACGAAGGTTGGCTTCTGTACAAAAAGATTTAGCTACGTTACTGCTCTATAGTGGCGTTGAAGTAAGCCTACCCTCTCAGTTGCAGGTGTGGGGTAAAACAACACCCAATAGTAGTGTTGAAGAAGCAATACTTTTGCTATTAATACTCATGAGCAAGGTGGCTATTCAGGAAATAGACTGGGATGCTGAAATAATGGATCATCTTACTTTTGCACTTTCAGTGACTGGGCTGTTTGATTTATTGGCAGATCATGTAGAGCAAATTCTTCCAGGTATCTATGGTCGAGCTGAGAGGTGGTACTTTCTTGCTCTGTGTTATAGTGCCGCAGGACATGATGAGGTGGCATTGAACCTTTTGAGGAAGGCTTGCGGCAGTTCTGAAGCAAACCATAGACCCCATTTTCCTTCATTTTTATTTGGAGCAAAACTCTGTTCCCTAGATCCTCACCATGCTCATGAAGGCATTAACTTTTCCCGTGAAGTTATTGATCTAACTAAGCACCAAAATGAGCATTTTCTGAGTCAAGGCCATAAGTTTCTTGGTAAGTGCTACGGGGCTGTAGCTAGAATTTCTGTACTGGATTCTGAAAGAAGTGTATTTCAAAGAGAGTCTTTGGACTCTCTAAACTGTGCTGCTGTAAATAGAAATGATGACCTGGAAGCAATATTCAGCCTTGGACTGGAAAATGCAATTCAAAGGAATCTAGATGCAGCTTACAACAACATAATGATGTACTCAGACATGACTGTCGGCAGTTCAAGAGGTTGGCAGCTGTTAGCACTCATAGTATCTGCACAACAGCGGTTTAAGGATGCTGAAACTATAGTTGATTTTGCTTTAGATGAGGCTGGGGAGATGGATCAACTTGAACTTCTAAGATTGAAAGCAGTACTTCAAATTGCTCAGCAACAACCCAAGCAAGCAATAGAGACATATAGGATCTTGCTAGCACTAATTCAAGCAAAAAAGGAGCTTTGGCTTCAAGATAACAACGTTGATCGAGAACAAGCATTCAGGAATGAGGTGTGTAGTACTTTAAAAGGACGAACTCTATAACATCCCTTGTATAGACTGATGTTAATGTTGATTGAAAAGAAGCAATACCTTTGTCTACCGAAAGCTACTAAAACAACAATGGTCATGCCTAGACTTGGTTTAACACTAATTCTCCCAAGGGCTTTGGATGTCTGTGAAAAGAAACTCCCCCATCCTTCCACTTTCCTAAAACTATATGCTAGAATTTTCATTTTGGATGTCCAAAGATTATCCTATGCCTAGAGTAGAAGAATGGAAATTAACAATTAGGTGAAATTTTTTAATTTAATTATTATTATTATTATTTGTAGAGTGATGATTAGTTTCATCTCTGAAATCTTGAGAAGAATTCCCCTTCTAATTTTTCCATCTCTCTTAGCAGGCATTAACAAAAAGGAAGTTGGAAATGGAAGCCTGGCAGGATTTGGCTACCATTTATACAGATGTTGGTTCCTTGCTTGATGCAAAAACTTGTGTTGACAAAGCCCAGTTGATAGAATTTTTTTCTCCAAGAGGTTGGCATATTACGGGTAAGGAACCGGTCTAATCTAATTTTAATGGTCGAACTTGTGTCTGCATTGAGTGTGTATGCTCATGGTAAACTAATATGCATTTCCCTGTGCACAATTGCAGGGATGTTGCTTGAAGCTCAATCATTATACAAAGAGGCATTTGTTTCCTTTTCAGTATCATTGTCAATAGAAGCAGATTACATTCCTAGTATCATTTCCACAGCAGAATTGTTGATGAAACTTGGCATGCAATCACTTCCTATTGCAAGAAGTTTTTTAATGAATGCTTTGCGATTAGAACCTACGAACCATGATGCTTGGTTCAACCTTGGATTGCTTTCAAAAATGGAAGGTTCATTACAGCAAGCAGCAGAGTTCTTTCAAGCTGCTTATGAACTAAAGCTTTCTGCTCCAGTGCAAAAATTTAAGTAACGGAAACTTTGGAAAAGCACCCTTACTGTTTTTGGTCATGGAAAGTGACCTCGACTAAGAGTATGGTAGAAAACATGCTTAGCAGCAACTAAATGTCAAAATTCTCATCCCACAATCACCATTGCTTGGTTATTGATTTGTTCAAATGTATAGCTAAATCTAGCTACTTTTCTACAGATTTCTTTCATTCTGTTCTAATCAAAATGTACTTGTTTCACAAGTAGAATTAATGGTGGACAGAAATGGTAAAACGATGCTATCCTGCCAATAACACCTAGATAGTTGAAGTTCCCATAATATTATGCTCGATTGCTATTTCTTTCGTGTCTTTCTGTTACTTTTTCAGTTTCTATATTGTGAAAGAAAATTACCTATTGTCCATCACTATTTTAAATTGTTGATTTAGCGTATTCAGTAAATATCATAGAGGTCTAAACGTTGGTCCAGATGATTGTTGAAGGTGTGAAGCCGGGGGAAAAAGTGTTTGAACAAAAAAAGAGAAGCAAGCTTCATGTTACAGAGCAAATTTAACTAAAGTATGCCAAAAATGCAATCGCATTTCTCTGAATAATAGATTCAAGGTGACAGTTACGACTTCAACTATCAATCTAACATCCCGTCATTAATTTTAAGACAGCAGCCGATATTTTCAATAAAGCTATGCTTTCTTCAATTCTCCCAGAAAAGAAACACCGAGAATTGGGAATTGATTATTGAGCGGTTCTTCTACATTTCGATAACCAAGCTGGGTCCATCCATTTGATAGGAAGGATTTCATTGCAGGGTCATCATAAGATCTGCAAACCTTCATGGTTGACTGCAATATGGGATACTCAAGTTGTTTTCCCTTTTTCATGGTACAACTTAAAATAAATGCTCAAAGCTGGGATGCAGGAGCAATTCTTGTTTGTTCTAAAGTTAACTCTAAGATCCTTCACTTTAAAATTTATCTGATGGCTTAATTTCTATTTCATATTCCCAGTAGCTTAAAATATTACTGACAGTATGTAGCGCGTATTTTTACCCAAGGTAGAATCATAAAACAAGTCCATATTCTTAATTACTTCTTAGACCCCACCTCCACAAAAAAAAAAAAAAAAAAAACTCAAATTGGTTGACGCGTTCAATTTTTGCGGAAATCGAGTTTTTTTCAATAACAACAAATGGAATAAAAACACCAAACTACATTCTTAACTTATCCTTGTTTCCTTTACATCACGAATATTTCTTTGCAATCAAACATAATATTTCCTGGTCTGGAAAACAACAAATTTGACCGATGGTACAGTTGTAAAAAAGACAGTTTGTTCATCTCCGGAACAAGGAAAGCTGGCAGTGCAGAGGATTTGAGTGGACCTATACATAGTACTGCAAAACAAGAAAGGAAAAACCATTGAGACAAATGATCTTTACATTCTATATTGGAAGGAGATATTTTCATTGTGAACAAAAGAAGGTTTAAATTTTTACTGTTAACTGCCAATTCAATCTGTAACAAACACAATAATCCAGGAGTTGTCCAAATCTACAGAGTGTAAAAAAACATGTACTTGATATAAAGGAACTTTCTTGATTGAGATGACCTGTATTTATATCTATTGACGGATTTAAAACCCTGACTTAAAGGGACATATATCTTTTATATGAAACCAATTCTAGTAAATGAATTCAAATTTACAATAATAAAAAATAAAATATAAAATTATAACATATTTATTTATATATTTATCAAAGTAAGACAGTGTATTTGCATACATGTAGTTTTGACCTTATCTATAACTTGATTTGATTTTAGATCAAAAATCTTTAAATAATGATAAATGGGATGCTTTTATATTATAAATATCTATTTGATATTTTTTTACTTTTTTTTACATTATATTACTTATCATATGTACATTTTTTTTAATTGTCTCTTTTTTTTTGGTGTCAATTAACATTAAGATGGCTATCAATATTTTTTCAAAATGATTTTGTTACATTCCCCTTAACATTTTGATATGTGTTTTCATGTTAGAGACTGGGGCAGACATGTGGCATTTTGCAGATATCGTATATGCTACGCTAGAACAGAATTCAGGAAAAATCTTGAATTTGGCTATCATTGATATTGTATAATTAGATATATTCCAATGTGCCCAATATAAATAGGATTTTGGCTTAATGATTGTTATACTGCAGCTTTTTTGACTCAGTGAAATGAGCTGCATTTACATTAAACTTTGTTTATCCAAATCTTGTTTACAGGAAACAAAAGTTATATATCCTAGAGCTAAACTTTATCAAATAGATCGATCATTCACCTTACATGTAATAAACAGTTGGCCTAACCTCAATCCATCTGCAACTGCATCAACAGATGAAAAGTCAAAACGTATTGTCAATGCGGTCTAATTAATTAATGAATTCGTGAACAGATTGTTAGCCAAACGGCAAGGGCAACAAAGCTGCATACCAAGGGGAAATAATTTTTTAAGATTGTCTTTCATAGAAAAAGTGCAATAAAATCCTAATCAAAATACAAGGAATTTCCCTAGAATTGCATGATGGTGATTTAGAAGAGATTTAACATTGTGTGAGTTAATACTTGCCAAAAATCATGTGACCCCTTGTATCCTTAAACCTTTACAAACGGTTCGCCATTATTGGAGTTTTCAGCTTCCTTTACCGTTTCTGGTTGCTTTGCCTCTCCTTGTTGCTCTTGCCTGCATTAACATTCAACCCCTAAAAGTTAGGCTATATGTATATACCTATATCATCACCCAAAAAAAAAAAAGCCACTGTAAATACATTATTTTTCTTTTTTCCATGGTTCACCCAATCTCAACAACTTTCTACAATTGATAATTACGGTGGGACCTCCGTGCATCTTCTAACGTATATAAGGACTTCCTCAAACATGCATGCATGCATGCATATATATGTCACAATGGAATGTAGACCATAATCCCAACTTGTATGAAACCATGCCAATTGCATTACGTAGAAATATGAAGGTATTAACGTAAATATATATTGAATGATGAGAAAGCATGCATAAGAATGAAAGCAAAAGATGAATATCCTCAAGCATAATAATGATCAAGGTTCTGATATACCATGTGACGTGGGTTTCCAAAGAAAAACCCAAATACACGAAACATTTGCAGGAATTGACACACAAACAAAACTTACATGCAGTTCCTTAAATGTTTTTTCTAATCAAAATTGAAGTTTTATCTCATTAATTCACGTAATAAAGGTTTGAATCAAAGCTGGGCAAATTAAGATTTGATACGCTAAACTATAATTCTGATGGAATAACAACGTAAAGAATACCTAGAGAAATGTATCCAAGTTTTATCTTGAATGCAATATACAAGCATGCACGGTAAATAAATATAACAATAATAAGCATGATAGGATGATGAAATGGTTTAAGAAGAAAGAGGGTAATTGAGAAATGAAATACTTTTTCTGGGCGGCTTCAGCAGCTCTTGCACGCGCCTCTTCAGAGGCCAATCTCTCTTCCTCTTTGGTCATACGTTTGTTGCCTCCGTCGAAGCAACCAAAGCACAACCCCATGGTTTCTTCCCTCTCCCCTTCCCCTCTCTCTCTGTGTCACCCTATGATCTTTTTCTCTTTCTGTTTCTTCTCTCCTGGCCTCTACAATCTGTATTTTCCTTTTTTTTTTTCTTAATTGTGTACCTTCCCCTTTTTCTTTGGAGTTTGTATTGCGGATGGGGTAATGATGAGTAAGATGCTATATTAATATTACTATTAACAATAATTTAACAACTGTTATAAAAACAATAATTTAACAAGATAAGGCCAACGTGCTTTGCATGTTCTATGAAATTCCGTTGCGCCATTCCGCGTTAAATTTGTGTCACCCACTCATTAGTACGATAATAGTTATAACAACGCAGTGTGCTTTACCGGAATAAACGAAAAAAATACCGGAGTATATGCTATAATAGATTGTATTATTTAATCGAATTTATTCATATACACTTTTTTTTTTTACAAAAAATATTTTATTTATATTAATTGAGTTATTCCTGACTAGACACCGATGCAACCCGTTTTTCTTTAAGCACATCAACTAAAAATATACACATAAAATTAAAATAGATAAGAAAAAAATCAAATAAAAAAGGAAATAAAACAATTTGGAAAATAGTTGGAGAAGATTTTATTTAAAATGATTAAAAATTACGTGCCATAGTTTGATTTCATACGAGGAATATGCATTCTGTTTTCCTTTCACATGAGGAATGCTCAGGAATCACATGTAGCTCGATTAATTTCCATTTGTACATTATTAATTTTTTAAAATTAAAAATATATTTTTCTATCGTGTGAAAATTGACTAGAATAGTAGTCCCCAATTATATAATAATTTTTCTCAGAAAATTCTTTATATATTTTTTTCTAAGATACAGATGAAATGCATTATGAAACTTATAATTTTCTGTTCACATGCATGGCGCAGATGAGTGCCATACCCACCAATTACTAGTCTTTAGAGCTTTGGCAACTAATTGACTCGTAAATTATAATACATTTTATTTAATGAAAGATAACTAAACCCCTTTTCATAATGTATGGGAACTACGTATTCTAGAGAACTTACTTTATCCTAATTCCCAAGTCTTCACTCTTCAATTACAATATCAATAGATAAGTATCTATTTTCAGTTGTGGTGAGTACAAAAATTATGTAGTCCATCTAAGTTCCCAATTCTTAAAGTCGTTTACATTTCTTGAAAATTTCCGAATATATTCCCCCTATATATAAAAATGACCGAATATTATTTTTAACATAAATGACAAAGAGTACGAAAACTAATGTCGTAGTAAAACGTAATTGGTGGTCTACTTTTCTTTCTCTTACCCATTAAACCAAACCCCACCCTGATTGGTTAATACTATATATCATTTTATTGGTTATAAAAATCCATCTTGTGCCAATTCGTTGTATAAAATTACTCACATTAAATAGCATTCATGTATTTTTAATACAAAACATTTGTTAATTAATAATCTAAAATTACTATTAAGCACTTGTCTAATTGATAAGCTGATATGAAAAATCTACCACTATTGGCAATAAATCTAGTAGATTTTAGTTAGACTGTGCTTACGTTTAGACTTGTAGATTGTTCTGGACTTGTGATACTTGTCCCTCGTTACAATTTGGGACCATTGATAAATGATATGTCTCTTTCACTCTTTTGTGGTCTACCCAGACCCATCGCATGCAAGAGATTATCTTGAGCAAGCAGCTGTACTAACACTTCATACTTCTGGACTTCTATAATTTTTAACTTATTTCGATAAATTTATTTATTTAATTAATTAAAGTAAGTTTTTTTAAAACTTATTTCATTAATTTTCACCATCAAATTTATGGTAGAAACTCTCGTATTTTATTTTATTTTTATATAAACCACAAACATTCTCTACAAGAAATAATTTTACTGGAATAAAATAAAATAAAATAAAATTAAAATTAATATAAATGATAAAATTCTCTCTCCATGAATTTAATTTAATTATATTTTTAAGATTCAAATTTGAAACCTCTAAAAATAACATACACCAGTTGATCATGTATTCTAGAGGTAGAAATTTTCATATGATGAATATTTTGTAGTTTGTTGAATAAATAAACATTCAAGTAACGCATCTGTAAAACACTCTACTATATGCTGGTGCATTGGTGGGTCTTTGTCCATGACATTAGCTGAATTATAGATAAACTGCCCTCCACCTTTTTAAAATTTTATGAAATTAAGCTAAATTCTTTTTTTAGTCTTAAAATTGTGGTAACTTTTTCTTCTTTAAATTTTAATTTTTCCGATACATCCATATCATCCTGTGTTAAATAGACAAAGGAAGAGGAATAATATGGGGAAATAATATAATTTTATTAAATTTCAAGGAAAATCAATTTCCTCTTTATAAGTCGCAAATAAAATGATGATAAGAATACAATACCGTATAAACTTAGAACAATAATATTTAGACACTTCTAATATCAAACACTCCATCAGTAATATTTTTAATTTTTGTTTTTATCTCTCTTAAGGCTTCATTTAGTATTGAATGTCCATGTATTTATTTATTTATTTTTTCCATGAACTTAACACGTTGCAATTCGTTGGCAGTGTTGCTGATTTTTGCGCGATAAGAAACAGTTGGCTTGAATGTTAGTATTTTGCAGTAGGAACGGAAATATAATTTCTAATTGTATGACGGATATGATCTTACGTTTTTCACAAAGCTTCTAGATTTATCGTAACTGGTAAGGACGAGTTGTTGAATTTGGGGTGCTAGAAAGTAAAATTAGCACTATTTTCTTGAATCAGCTCAATTAATTAATATCCAATATATAAATTGTGAATATAAGAGTTTAATCTTTTACAATGCACTTAATCTCTCTCATTTCATGCCTTTTCTCCCCGCTTCATAAATCTAACAGTAGTACACAAAAAGTAATTCATGGATTAATAAGTGAAATTAATAATGGATTAGATTATTATGCCACCCTAAAAGAAGAAAGAAATAAAGCTAACACTGTAGAAATTTTTTAAATAAAAATCATTAGATATTTCCATTATAGTGTTTTAAGTAATTATTGTAAAATAAAAAATTATATTATACATAATAATTTATGTGTAACATAATTTTATGTAATCAGTGTATTTTGATTAAACTCATATTTATAAACATATAATCTAAACGGATATTTACTTAATTAAAATAGCATATTAAAATGAAATGGTGTAATAAAGCATTAATTAATTTTTAAATTATATGCATTTTATAAATTAATTTATTAAATAAAAATTTAAATCAAATAATTGAATAGATAAAAAAAATTTCATAAAAAATTATAAAAATATTTTTTTTAATGTTTGACACTTAGTCAATTAATCTTCTCAACCTTTTTATACACATCAACTACAATATAATTCTAAATAGAAGAATTAAGAATACATACATTATAAATTTTATTAAAGAATAACATCATTATACTTGAGCTACGTTGCTCAAATTCTTTGAATAATTCTAAATCCTCTTATAACATTTTCCTATTAATCTTCTTACTTTCCCTATAAGGTAAATGTTAAATGTATTTTAAATTTTAAGGCATCATATATATTTATTTTTTCTTTAATACTTTTTTTATAAAATAGTAGGAAAAATTATAAAGAATATAACAATTTTCATAACCTAACTCGGTTGGTTGGGGTTGGTTGGATGTTAAAGAAAGGAGGACCCAGCGATTGCTGCGGAATAAATTATTTGAGAATGAGACCACACCACCCAACTGATAACTGCTATGCATGACTTAGTGTTATCTAATAACAACTACTCATACGTTTTAACTTTTTTAATAAGGGAACTTTTCTCAATGATATTTTATCATAATAGTAATTTATGTAATTAATTAATCTTATAAGATAAATAATACGATACGAGTGGAATAAATTTATATAACTAGGTAAATATATACTAACCGGATTCTTTGTTACATTATTGAAGTAAAAAAATGAAAAAGAATTATTGAAAATTTATTATTTTTATTGTGTGTTTTTATAAACTTATGATAAAAATAAAAAATAAAAATATATTTAATGCGGTCATGTTCTTCGCCCATCACATAATAGACGATCCCTTGAAATAAAACACTTAGCCATCCTTAGTTTGCCTTTTGGGATGATTAGAAGCATTTAATAAAGTTCATTTGTTGTTTCTAAACAATGTCCTTAGTGCACCTGATAATTAATAAGACCCATAAATATATTTAATTAAAGAGGAAAACAGTAACAAACAAGCACCGATCCTCAAGCAGATGCAAACACGCATCTTTTTTCGTAACCGAGTACTAAATGCAAGTTTTCACAATATTTTTTTTTTTAATTTGGGGTATCTTCAGTAAAAAAAATAATCAAAGCTTAACTTTTTGAAATATTAAGATGTATTTAAAAGACTTATTTCTTTATGCATATTATGTTCTTTCATATAGTTAAATTTAGGATTTGATTACATGTTTAAAAAATATAATTATTTGTTAACTTTCTTAAACCATGTCGAAATATAGAAATTATGACGTAGAGAATGTGTCCTTGCGTTACATTTTCTTTTTAAAATTTAATCACCAAAATTAGTTTGATATAAAAAAAAGACTAAATAGTAATTTTTGGTCATTTTTTAATTTTTATCCACAATTTTAGTTTTTCTATATTTTTTTTGTAATTTTAGTTTTCATATTTTAAAAAATTATAATTTTGATCTAATAATTAATTTGATATATTTATTTTTTATTTTTATATTTTAATTAATCAAATTATTTCTTGATGATAACTTAAATAAATTTGTTAGATTTAGAGTTCATTTGAATCAAAATAAAAAAAATATAATGGTGTAAATTTGACTCTTGAATAAAAAATGTGAATTTTTTAAAATATGAGAAGTAAAATTATGAAAAAAAAATTAAAATTAGAAATTAGAAATTTAAGGAAAGATCTAAATTTTAATTAAAAAAATAGTATGTGCAATCATCTTAAAATGTTATAGCTAGTGACAAAGTCAAAAAAATATTTTGTACTATCATTTTTTAAACGTTATGGCAAGAATGATGAAACACCTAATATAAAGTAGAGTATATATAACTTTATAAAATGTTAATATAAAAAATTATACTACCAATTAATTAAAATTATCATTAATATAATTTTTAAAATAATTATTATAAAATTTAATAATAAAATAAAAATATTTTACACTATTAATTCATAAATTATTTACTCGTATAAATAAGCAATAGAGTTTTGCTTGATTTCCCCAGCTAATAAAAAGAAAAACACCTCTGACCTCCCCATTCAAATTTGTTTTTGGTCTGTGCAATCATATTCTAAGTGCTAACAGATCAACAACTTAAGCTTTCTAATGCAATTGGAGCTGAGAGGTACTTGAAGTCTCCAAAAACTTGATACCATATTTTCAAGAGCTTGACCTATGGATGGATCAAGGATTTTATGTAAATTAAGTTGAATAAAGTATGTTTTTAGTTTTTAAACAAATTTTAGAATATTAATTTTAGTCCTTATAAAAATTTAATATATTTTAGTTTTTATATTTATTAAAAGTGATATATGATTTTAGTTTTTTTTTTATATCAAGAATATAAACATGTATTTTTAAATAAATATACAGATTAAAAAGTATTAAATTTTTACCAGGAGTAAAACTAATATTTTAAATTTATTGAGAAATAAAAACATACTTTAGCGAATTAAGTACTACCAGAAACGGTTTATGAGAAGAGGTCGTTATTTCCTAAATTATATGCAATTTCGTTGCCTAAATCTGAAAGCAGAAGAAACCTTGTTAACAAAGATAAAAGTGAAATTGGGATGTTAAACTATTTTTTATTGGGTTTGATGGGACTGGAGGAAGAGTAGGAGGAAGATGCAATGCATTGTGGATACTAACTAAGAGGATATTAAACATGGCTTTCTTGTGGAAATGTTCCCCAAATTCTTTCAAATGAAGCGTGTTACGTGGACAAATGATATGGAGAATAAATGAATAATCCACATCGCATTTATGACCAAGGACGATTGAATGGAGTGGAGTGAAGTTTCTACAAATTTAATTAAAAATATTTAACCTGTTAAAAATTTCCAAGAGCGTGTTGTTAAATTACATCTTAATTTCTAATTAATTTATTGGACCAAATTGCCCATGATCTAAAATTCGAACTGGATTGTTTTTAAAGAACTTTTATAAAACCATTAACAGCTCCATGTACACATCTATCTATAACAATTTACACTGGCAAAACGTCAACAAGAGAAGGATTGAATTTTTAACCTGTCTCAAGAACGTCACCAACAAAACGTACACATATTTACACAAGGAAAAATCCCATCTCCAACCTTTGTAAATGGGAAATATATATAAAAAAAAAAAAAAAAAGAAGGAACGAATCATATCGAATTATCAATCCTCACCAACTTTTCTGGTGGCCATGTTTCCCTGAAGTCTTGTCATTGGGATCACCACTTCTCGGAGAAGCTAACTCATCAGGATTCACCATCTTCATGTCATTCAACCACCCCCTAACATAATCTCTCTTCTTCGAATTCATCATGGATTTGTTCCTTGGCTTTGAACTGTAATAATATTCATTCAATGCGGGGATCACATACCACACAAGACAAGTGCAAAGTGTCGCAACCGATCTCCCAAACAAAATTAAGAAAGTCAGAATGAATATCACAACCGCTGGCACATAGAAAGATGGCCTCTTCAACATAGCCCAAGAAAAGCTAAAATTCTTCTTCTTATGAGATTCCAACTTATCGGGTTTCTTGTTCCTTTCTTCCATGGTTGCTTCTTGAGTAGATTTCTCCAATTGCTCCGAGAATGATGTCAAGTGTCTTACTTTGAGTTCTTCGCTCTTGTGTTTCTTCTGATCCTTGTTTTTCACTTTGATCACTATGGGAACGAAATCATCGTTACTTGAATACGCAAAGCGAACAAAAGATATCTCCTGAGGACTCATTTGTGAGTAAACCTTTTGCCTTCTCTCGTCAAGATCAGCCAAAAGCGCAGAAAACTTGTCTAAACCTCGATTAGAGTATGGGTTTTTGTCATTCCTACTTTCTTTTCTCTTGGACCTCTTGGGGCTTGGACATGGTAAATCGTCTTCTTCTTGGTGATGGAAAGCGCCAGTACCACAAACAAAATGGTTCAACATATTAAGAACAACAAAGATGGGTTTTGGTTAAGGTTGTTGGGTGAAGTTTTAAGAAGGTTTAAGATTATCGTGAAACGAAGAGAAGGTGAGTTGAGAAATGTATTTATTCATCGAGGAAAAGATGAGTTTGACAGGATCCATTCAATCCAAGCATCCCTTTGGGTCAAAACAAAGTTTGAAATTTAATGATGCAAGGCATTCCAACGTGGCTATGTTCATCTTTGACTTATTCGAGAGACAGAGGTGCCTCATTGCTTAGGTTATAAATTATTTTCAAAGCATGTAATCCAATATTTTAAGATCAGGCATGTGGCGTAGAAAGATAAATTATAGAAAAATAAATTATAGAAAAATTGTTGCTTGAGGAGGAGGGAGTTGATTAATTGAATAGGTCTATGTCATTCATTAATAATAACATATTTGGCATTGACAATATGCCATCAATTTTTATCAACCAATTAAACGTGTCTTCTAGAAGGAAATGAGGTTTATTGAAACCTCAATCTCAAACATAGTGCCAGCATAATTGTCCTTCTAGTTTTTAATGAAATAATAACGTATATTTCATGAAATTTTTATGGGACTATATAGTCCAGAATTATATGTAATAATTTCACGCAGCAGAGGTAGTTAGCATTTAATTACAACAAAATTATAAATAGCAAGTAATTTCATTTTGAAATTTTTTAATTGGTTAAATTAATTTGCAATCCTTTAATTGTTTAATAATTTTTAATTAGGTTTTTGAATATTTTTAATTAAATTTTTGAACTTCTATTTATTTTTAATTAAATCTATATCGTTAACTCCTTTAAAAATATTAACAGCAGGAACCTAACTTAAAAAGTAATACAAGAACAAAAATCTAATTACAAAGTATATTTACGTGTTTAATTATAAATTTTCAAATACTTTAAAAACTTACTGAGTAATTTAAATTCTTTTCAAGTTTTTGTAGCATTTTTCTCAAACTTTTGTAAGCTACTTCTGAAACCAGATATTAATATTTTCATTTTCAGTTGTAAATTCAATATTTTCAACTTCTCAAAATTTTTAACTAATATATTCTAAATTTTCCTATTGAATACATTATTTAGTTAAGTGATATTTTTTTGTATGATTTTTAATTTATTTTTAAATTACTTAGTAAATCTCTAAATTATTTTAAAAAAATTAATTAGATTCTTAAAT
>JAMLFT010006308.1:0-16251 GCA_026544285.1 Pachyrhizus erosus
TAAAATGTAAATTTTATAATAAATATTTGTAAAAATATATCTTTAAATTTTATAAATTTCAAGAAAATCTAACATAATTAATATTTATTGTAGACATTTAAAAATTAGTAATTTTAAAAATGTATGTCCATTACTAAACAATTAGTCAATTAAAAATTAGATTAAATGACTTTATTAGTGTCACTAAATTAGTAATAGTTTAGTTATAATTATATAGTTATTAGATATTAATGAACATTAGTAATATGCTATTAATGATAATGAACAATTAACCTTTTTTTATTCAATTAGATTGTTAAGTTAATATTATTTTGTTCACCATGTTAATTTGAATTTATATCCCAATTTGTTAAAAATATTATGACACTATATTATTATATTTATAATATAACTTAATTTTGATAAAAAAATAATATATTAACGTAATGCATTATATCGGTACTTCTTTATTATATTTAAGCTTTGCTATTATTCAACTGCAGGAGGTTGTAAAATGTATCATGATAGCTTAAATAATTTATTTAAAAAATAATTTAGCAAGATTTAGTTAAATATTATTGATGCAAAAAGATTTATAGAAGTATTAATTATTTTTTTAGTCTTTATAGTTGTAAATTTTTTTATTTTAATACTATAATTTAAAATATTTTATTTTGATTCTTATAGTTATAAAGACTTATCATTTTAATGCTTATAATTTAATATATTTTATTTTAACCTTTATAATTACAATTTTTTTTAATTCTTTTAGTATTTATTTTCTAAAATTACCTAACATTTTTACTTTCACATTCTTTAAAATTACTATAAAATTAAAATGACACCAAAAATACTATAAAAAAATTAGACAGTTTGAATTCTATGACAAGTTAAAAGCATCTATATATGATAATTTTGGACAACAACTGAAATCAAATGGTTAAGAAATTATAATTGTAGATGCTTTCCATTATGGATACTAAATAAAAAGATTTTATAATTATAAAGACTAAAATAAAATATTTTAAACTATGATTACTAAAATAGAAAGTTCTTACAATTATAAGAATAAAAAAATAATTAAATTATTATTATTTTTCTCAATAATCTTTTTCAAATTATCTTAAATAAATTATATAAAAATCTTAAAGTTTATTTTACTATAGAAATAAGTATTAACTAATTTTATTATTATATAAAATTTAATTAATTTTATGTTTTTTTTTAATAAAAAATTAAAAAATATAAATATTTGTATATATATACACACAAAATTTACCTTCGAATAAGGATACGATCTAGTATGACTAAATCATAAGTAATATGCTCAATCAATTCACTAAATAATTAAACATAACGAATTCAAATAAATTAAACATTAAAATTGCCATAATAAAACATCAAATAAAAGAAAATAAAACTAATAATCAGAGACCTAAATGCTGCAATTTCCTGACCGTTAAAACTAATAAAACTAAGGAAATCTTATTTTAAAAAATAATTAAATTTCTTAAATATATCAAACAAAGTAAATTTTTGTAAGATTAAAATTGGATCATTTTAGTACACTTTATTATATAATGTGTTGTATAAAATATAAAATAGGATTGTTATACAGAAATCTATAGAATAAACATGTAAGCCATCTATTTATTTTCTTTCTCTGTCAATTCTTAATTGTATCATATAATTTCTCTCTTCTGGCTCACTCGTAAATTGGATTCTTTTTTTAGGATCCAAGTAAATTGGATTTTGGTATAATGAATACTTTTATATAAAATAAACTTATGTTTTTGTTTTATGAAAATGCAGAAAAGGGAGGAGAGAGAGCATAAGGGATGTAACTAAATAGCAGCAACATCAAACCCACCCGTTGACCGTTTTTTTGCCTCCAAAACTCCCCAACGGTAACCAATCTCTCTTTCTTCCCTCCTTTTTCTCTCCTTCACTTGCTCTGGCCCCAAACACCGAAACGCAACCACAAACAAAAAATTCATCACCAAACGAAAACGAAAGATTCAACCCAAGAGCAACTTCATCCACCACTCAACAAGCTCTGCTTTCGCGCCAATGCGCCGCCATGGAACGCAGGAAAACGCTCACGATGAACTGGGACGGCCTCGGCGACGTTGACGACGACGACGCCTTCTTCGAGTCCTGCAACCGCCTCTCCACCTTTGCGCCCCACGACTTGGGTTCTTCCTCCGAAGATGAAGACGACGACAAATTCGACGACCCCCGCCTCTCTTTCGCGTCTGCCGTCTCCTCTGTTCACTCGCGAAAAAACAGAGCCTCCCTATCCACCGACCCCTCTCAAGATTACGGCGTCTGGATGGCGGACCCCGTGTCAATCACCGAACGGCGAAAGCGGTTGCTCCAAGGCATGGGCCTTGCCGACGGTAAAGAGATCCAACTCGGCGACGCAGATTCAAAGAAAATCGACCCTGTTCCCGTTCCCAATCCCTTATCTAATTTTTCAGAGAACTCAACAGTTTCATCTACTTCTACTCCTGTAAAAATTGCACCTTCTGATGATTTTGCTTCCACCGATAATAAAAAAACAGAACACTCCTCTTCTATTCACCTAGTTCTGGTCCGTTCTCGCTCGGAGGGAGACATCGATTTGTTCCCAATCGAACGGTCCAGAAAGGAGAATTTAATCGGAAAGGCGTCGAAGCAGCGGCTCACAAGAACCGCCAGCGAAGTAGCCTTCCGACGCGGTCGAAACAACGGAACCGGAAACAGAGCAGTGGTGAGGGACTCCGACGAGGCAGCGCAGTCGAAACGGAGCGTTACGAAACTGGAGGATTCGGGAGTGGGAGCGTTTTTCTTGATAAGAAATTTGGATACCGGGAACGAGTTTATCGTGAATGAGTACGGCGAAAACGGAACGTGGAACAGGTTGAGCGATTTGCAGACGGGGAAGAAGTTAACGATGGAGGAGTTTGAGAGGACGGTGGGGAAGTCGCGGGTTGTGAACGAGCTCATGAGGCGCGCTGGGAGGAACGAGCGGAAGCTGTCTTCGAGTTCTTACATTTCGAGGAGTCTTAGGATGAGCAAGAGGAGAGGAGCGGCGTTGCTGAAGAACATAAAGGACGTGGCGAGTGGGTTCATTGGGGAGAGAGAGGGTGGGCAACCTGTGCAGGCGGTGATGGAGTTGAAGAATCAGTGGGTGCGAGTTAGGCAGAGTGGGAAGGTGCAGAAAGAGTTTTCTGCTCTGCATCTGTGTCAGGAGTTTCAGGCTCATGAGGGGTGTGTTTGGACGATTAAGTTTAGCTTGGACGGGCGGTTTCTCGCTAGTGGGGGAGAGGACAAGGTTATTCATTTATGGGAAGTGCAGGAATGTGAGGTTATGTCTTTGAGACCCGACGAGGGAAGTCTCACTCCTATTCATCCCTCTTTGCTTGCGTCCAACGACTCTCAGCCTTTTGCTAGTGAGAAGAAGAAGAAAGGAAAGTTTGGAAACAAAAGTGGCATTCCTGAATATGTTCATGTTCCTGAAACTGTCTTCTCACTTTCCGACAAGCCGTTTTGCACTTTTCACGGACATTTGGACGATGTTTTGGATTTGTCATGGTCTAAATCTCAGGTACAGCTTCTCTTCCCTCTCGCGTGAGATACTAGTTGCTTTTTCATCCTCATTATTTTACCTTATTACCTCTCACTAGGTATTACAAATAAAAATTATTATTTACAAAAGTTTGTCTAGTTGCTAATTTAATACTTATATTTCACAACATGTTTAGTTAATCTTTGAAAAAAATTATTTTTATTTTAAATAGTTAACATATTTTAAATAATTAATTCAGTTTCATAATATGTTTAATTATCTTTAAAATTATATATATACTCTAAAATTTTGTTTGCAAATTCAGTTTTATAAAATTAAGAAATAATTCAAATTTAATTACCTAAATTTTTATTTATGACTGAGATTACTGATTGGGTGGTGAGAGAATCATTACTCTTTGAAACAAGGATGGGCTAATGCAATTGTGCTGCAATGTCAAGATTTTGTGGCCAATGTGACTGCACCTTGCTATCCGCAATAAGGAAGATCATGATTCATGACGATATTGCAAGCATGAATGCATGCAAGAAGATCAAAGTGTTGATGGGTTTTCGTTTTCATTTGCAGTTACTTCTCTCATCTTCAATGGACAAAACAGTCAGATTATGGGATTTGGAAACTAAGACTTGCTTGAACATGTTTGCCCATAGTGACTATGGTGAGAGTGAGATGCTTGACTCTGGTCCATTATTTAAATGTTCTATATGATTTTTATCCCTTTGGATGGTATGCTGCATATGACTTTCAGTTAATTACATTTTGTTGGCTTCTTGTTTGATGAGGGATTGGATATTGCAGTAACCTGCATACAATTCAATCCTATCCACGATGATTATTTCATAAGTGGTTCGCTCGATGCTAAGGTCAGAATATGGAACATCCCTGAACGCCATGTTGTGAATTGGACTGACATCCATGAAATGATTACTGCAGTGTCCTATACACCTGACGGTCAGGTTAGTTTTCTTCTACTTACCATTTTTTATTTGTAGTCGTTTCTTCATATGATCAAATTTCTCTTCCATATAGAAGTGGTGTCTCGGTAATTCCCAATAGAAAGAATCTCAGTTTGTCTCATGTGGAAAGAACTTGTATTATAAATGTATAATTGTTAAATTAACTTGGTTAAGCAAAATATATAAAATAATAAACTAAATTCAAATAACAGTTATGTGTTAGTTTCGATCCTTTTTCAAATTTGCTCATTATTGTAGGGTGCTCTTGTTGGTACCGATAAAGGGGGTTGTCGTACATATAGCACCGAAGGTATTAGCTACTCCACTAGTCTTCATATTTTTATTTGTATTGGAATCATCTTAGAATCTAATTAGAAATTTACAATATAATCTAACTCACATATGAAGTTGTTCATTCTTATTTCCTTATGGTGAACCAGATTGCATACTAACTCAAACAGGCACAATTGAGATTCGACACAAGAAGAAATCCCAACTGAGAAAGGTCACTGGTTTCCAGGTAATTCTTATCTCCATGTCCGATAAGCCAGATTCCGTTTGATGTAAGGAAAGCAAATTTATTGGCTTTGTATCTTTAGTTTGCTCCAGGAAAACCATCAGAAGTTCTTGTCTCTTCAGCTGATTCCAGGATAAGAATTTTGGAGGGTTCTGAGGTCGTTCATAAGTACCAAGGTGCTACATGATTACTAATTTACCTTGAGTAAAAATTTACCTTTTCTCCTATTAATAATGGGGTTTACTAATTTATGTTAAGTAAAAATGGGGTTAAATAAACCCATCGCACTTGATTACTATAATTCTCTTACTTCAAGATTATTGGTTGTAGATGTAAATTACACCAATCAAGCATGACAGAATTGGTTTAATCTTGTTTTTGTTTGGGAAAAGTTAGAATACCTTATTAAAAATATGTTCAATTCTTCCATGAAAACAATTCCTATAGGCATAACAGCAAATAAAAATAAAATCTGTGTTTTATGTGCTGAAATTATTTTAATACTACATTGAACTTTTGACAGATTATGCCTTATGACACTGTACTGTACTCACATAAAAATTGCACTAAAAATATAACTTTAGTTTCTGCATGATATATTGGTGTTGAACATCAACAGGTTTTCGAAATGCAAACAGCCAAATTGCAGCTTCATTTAGTCCAGATGGGAGATATATTATAAGTGCTAGTGAAGATTCTCAAGTATATATCTGGAAGCATGAAGAGCATAGAAGTGCAGGCAGTGGAAAAGGTAAAAATTTGCTAGTTACCCGTTCTCACGAGCATTTCCACTGTAAAGATGTTTCAGTAGCAATACCATGGCCTTGTACCATAAGAGGTGATCCTCTAGTGTCAATGCATCATTCCAAAAGGCATTCAAAACGTTCTCAGGCACCTTCTAATTGTGGAGAAGACACAGCCTCGCCATCTTCTGCTACAACAAACAGGAAGAGAACGCTTCCACCCCTTCCCAAGAAGAGTAATACTAACCATGCCAATACCACTGAAGGTGCTTCAAATTCTCCAAGGGAAGACCTTGCAACAAATTCACACACAGAATCTGGACTTGGTGATTCATTTGCAAATAGTAAGAGAATGATGCCACGGTCTCCAATGAAAGCTAACTGCCACTCCACTGAGGAAGAAGACCCTCGAGCAATTTCACGCACGGATTCAGGATTTAGTGATTCATTTAGTTCTGGCTCATCCTCACTTAGGTATGGTGATTCACCTTCTTCATGTGCATCATGGTCCTCCTCTTATTCATTATTGGACAGTAGCCATGTTTCCTCCACAGTTCCTTCAGGATGGGGCTTGGTAATTGTGACAGCCGGGTTTGGAGGTGAGATCAAATGTTACCAAAACTTTGGGTTGCCTAGAAGGATGGGTCGGCAACCCCATCTTTTTGGAGGCCATAACAGTTTTTCTCATGGCAACACCTAGAAGATTTTATTTTTTCTTTCTTCAAGACAACTTCTATCCTAGTGCATGCATTAGTCTCGAACATAGAGAGACATGATGAAAATCTCAAGTTTTCTCTAGATTGTAGTATTTAGTGGCAATGTTGATATATGTATCACTCTGCTTCGCAAGAACTTCACATTGTTGTAAACTGTACAGTTAGTGACAGAACCGTTATAGATACACACAAGAAATGAAAATAATGTTCAAATTTGATTAGATGAGAATGGAAACACAAAATTACATACATCAAACATTTTCTTTTCAGTTCTCGTGAATCTGTAGCTCAAGCAGCATTTGTACGTATAGCTTAATGTTGTATAGTAAGCGAGCGACAGAAAAGTGAATACTTAGTTAGTTTATTCAACAATACAAATGGTATTAAAAATTGGCAAACAAAGGGGATGGCATTGAAGATTAGATAAATTACATTGAAGTTTGAACTGTTTCTTGTACTTTCTACCAAATGTGTTGCAATAATAGGGGGTGGATACTCAGAATCTGCCTAAATTCATTAGGTTCTACTTCTACCACATCGAACCAAGTATGTATTCCTTATAACTTTCTCGATTTGATGTTCATTAGTTTAATTTATTCAAATATAGTTGCCTATTAAATTGTTTTCTTCTGTTTTTTACTTTTTTTTATTTCACATCCCTTGAAATGTGTAATGTTTTAGCGGAAAGTAATTCTTGTGAAATAACATGTCTCTATTTTCTAGGATGTTTTTTTTTCTTCTATATTTTATCTTAATTTTTTTAGTTTTTCATAATTTTTTTTTATTTTTAATCTCTTATAAATTATTATGTTTTATTTTTATTCTTTGATGTTAATTTGAATTAAGTGATGATATGGTAAGCAAAATTTGTATTTAGAAGTGTTTCATTTTAAGTTTTTATGTGATTTTTAATTATTGCAAATTTTTTAATAGATTAAAATTGTCATAAATATTATAAAAAATAAAAAATAAAAACTAAAATTTCAAACACTAGATTTTCTCAAACCACAAAAAATTTTATAAAAAAATATTTAAACTATAAAAAAATTTGTAGCAATTAAAAATTTCTAAAAACTTAAACAAAATTTTAAACACAATTTACAATTAATGAGAGAGATTAAAAATACAAAATAATTTAAGAAAGATTAGAAATAGTAAAAAATTTACGAAAGACTAAAACTAAAGATAAATATAAAGTGAGAATAAAAATATTTTATCCTATTTTATATTACAAGACAACTGTTGTAGGAAATGATAAAAAAAGGGAGCTAGGATATCGTTGAATTTATTGCATTAAGCACAATGCATAAAAATTGTGCCAAGTTGTTGTCACTGGTTTAATTTACCTGAGCTTGTATAGTTGGAAGAAAATTGCCAAATAAGTTTACTTATCGATTGTGGACTCTATCTGATGAGTATAATCTAAAATTTTCACCAAAATATGCCTCGGACGCGACTGCTTGATAGGAGCTATCCTAGTTTGGCAACAAGATTATTGGTTGAGAGTTACATTTGACCAATGGACAATGGTCTTCTCAATCCTACTGTTCCTTTTCACCAACTCTAATACGATCTTTCAGATATTATTTGCATGCACAACAGTTTCAAACATTTTCTGAACGGGAATTTCAGCTATGATAATAAGAGGAATAAAATTTTGTAATTGTTTGACTTGCAAAGGAAATTGAATGTCTTCGACACCACTCTAAAGTTGTTCTAACAACCCATCTCATGAAAATTCAGAAATACAGATTTCAGTTTCTAGCTGAATCAGACAATGTAGCAACACCTAATCAACCAACAATGTTCTTTCATCCCTCTATATATAGCTTACAACTTAGCCAATTGAATACACAGAACAAATGCGAAAACAGTTTCAGTATCGTTTTGATTTGTCAATCCATTAGCATCTTTTCAGCAAAAGAGAAAAATGGGCCTTACCCATCTTTCTTCTCTTACATCTCAACCATTCTTTCTTTTCTCATTGCGTATATCTTATCTATATCAACTTGCACTAGCTGGCACCACCAGGCACTATCATTTTGATGTACTTACTCTTATAAGAGACTCAGTTCTTCTCTTCTCTTGCAATATAAATATAAATAGATTGCATTCTACACATACTGTCTTCTACCTCGTTTGCTTTTTCATCTAAGGTATTGGGTTAGTGATACAGATAAAGTACCAAAATGTGACACGACTCTGCCACTCAGAGCATTGTGACAGTGAATGGACAATTTCCAGGACCCCGAATTATTGTTAGAGAAGGGGATCGTGTTTTTATCAAAGTAGTCAACCATGTGCAAAACAACATCTCAATTCACTGGTAAAAATATCACAGTTTCAAAAACGTTATGTCTAGAAAGGAATTGGATATTATTGTAAAATGAATTTTCATGTGTCATACACTTGGTCATCTTTCAAATAGGCATGGTATTGGACAGCTTCAAAGGGCTGATGGACCTGCATACGTGACTCAGTGTCCCATTCAAACAAGTCAAAGCTATGTTTACAATTTCACCATTGTTGGCCAGAGGGGCATTCTTTTTTGGCATGCCCACATTTCGTGGTTAAGATCAACAGTGTATGGTCCTCTTGTCATTCTTCCTAATTGTGGAGTTCCATATCCTTTCACCAAACCATACAAGGAAGTTCCTGTGATCTTCGGTAATGCGACTAATGAGAATCACATAGACATATAACATACCATGGTACAAAGTATTAATCTTATGTTGATATGCCATTACTAATTACAATTTTCAGGAGAATGGTGGAATTCTGATCCTCAGGCAGTCATAGCACAAGCCTTGCAATCAGGTGGAGGGCCTAATGTCTCCGATTCCTACATTATTAATGGACTACCAGGGCCATTATATAACTGCTCTGCTAAAGGTATCAACTTCTATACGAGAAATTATTAAATGGTTATCAATCATATATGTTCATGATCATGATCAATTTTAATGTGACACGTATTTAAATTTAAATTTTAAAAGAGAATAATTAATAAAATTTAATTACGTATCATATAAAAATTAGTTGAAATCATGAATTAGGTGATAATCCAAAACTGTCAAATGATTTTTTCCTTCTATACATATTATTAAACCTGTTGAGTACATAAAATTGTGGAGAAAGAACTTGAACTGACCAGTACTTTAAGAAATAAAACATAGATGATGTGCTAGTAGTAAATTTTTTAGTACACTCTTTTTAACATACTTTTAACTAATGTGTTAACAAACATGTGTTGGTAGTATTTCTCTTTTAAATGAACGTAACACTTCTTTTATCTGCAAGTTTTGTCTTAATCAAACAGAAAAATACGATATTGGACTTTGGCAGATACATTCAAGCTGAAGGTCAAGCCTGGGAAGACATACCTTCTTCGTTTGATCAATGCTGCACTCAATGATGAACTCTTCACCATTGCAAATCACAGCCTCACAGTCGTTGAAGCAGATGCCATTTATATCAAACCATTTTAGATTAACACTATTCTCATACCCCCTGGACAAACCACTAATGTTCTTCTCAAAACCAAACCTCATTACCCCAATGCAACATTCTTCATGCCTGCCAGGCCATATGTGACTGGCCAGGGGACTTTTGACAACTCCACTGTTGCCGGTATCTTGGAATATGACATTCCATCGCACATTCTTCACACAGCAACTTCCACGAGCAACCTTCCACTCATTAATACCACCCTCCCTGATCTTAATGACACTTCTTTTGCAACAACCTTCACCAACAAGCTCCTTAGCCTTGCAAATTCTCAGTCTCCTTGTAATGTCCCCCAAAAAGTTGATAAGCACTTTTTCTTCACGGTTGGTCTTGGAAGACGTCCCTGTCAGCATAATCAAACTTGCCAGGGACCTAATGGAACAATGTTTGCAGCATCTGTGAACAATGTGTCTTTCACACTCCCAACCACAGCATTTCTTCAAGCCCATTTCTTTGGGCAATCCAATGGAATTTGTTCACCTGATTTTCCAATTAGCCCCTTGATGCCATTCAACTACACAGGCAACCCACCAAACAACACCATGGTGACCAATCGGACAAAGTTGGTGGTTCTTCCTTTCAACTCAAGTGTAGAGCTTGTTATGCAGGATACTAGTATTCTTGGTGCAAAAAGTCACCCTCTCCATTTACATGGGTTCAACTTCTTTGTGGTTGGCCAAGGTTTAGGTAACTTTGATCTAAATAAGGATCCTGCAAACTTCAATCTTGTTGACCCAATTGAAAGGAATACAGTGGGAGTACCTTCTGGTGGCTGGGTCGCCATTCGTTTCTTAGCAGATAACCCAGGTAGTCCCTTGTTACTTGTTTTGCACGAAACCTTATTTGATTTACTACTTATGTACGCCATCTTATGATTCTACATTATTCTCGGAAATTTAAGGATCAGTACTGTTATTGAAAAACATTCTCTCTTTCGGTGTATCCGAACATATTTAATTATTGGTCTAAAATATTTTGTATCAAAATCCTCACATTTAAAATTATACTCTAAGAAGGGAATGTTAAGAGCACATTTTTTATTACATTTTTTTTTAACATTGATTAAAATTTATTAAAAATAGATTAATTTTATGAATCTCATATTATATTTAATCATTTTTTCTTCTAATTTTATAATTTTTAATAAATTTAATCCATATAAAATGTTCCTAACACTTCTCTTTATGAGAACTCATTATTCATTGCTTTGTTGATTTCTATTATGCTGAAAATTGTGTGCAAGGGTATGGTTCATGCATTGTCACTTGGAAATTCACTCAAGCTGGGGTCTGAAAACGGCATGGGTTGTCTTAGATGGAAAACTTCCCAATCATAAACTACTTCCACCCCCACAAGATCTTCCCAAAGTGTTAATTTTTTTTTTTTTTTTTTGTTATATATATATATATATATATATATTCCCAAGTGTTAACTTTTATTCCTAGGAATTGCGTTCCTAATTATCTTTGGTCTTTCCTTTTCTTTTCGGTTGTTGATATTTTTTGGCCTTCTTCATGGCTCACACTGGTTGCCATTATTTGCTATGTTATTTGAGGGAGAGGAGAGGGAAGGGTGGAAATTTGTTAATATTAATTAATTTTTCATATTTGTTTATAATTTTTTATATTAACGTCATTTTCACGAAGGCTCTCTTGATTGATAAATTTATACTACCAATCAAATCAAAAATATTATTGATAAGATAATTTCTATAAAATTAATACTTAAATATTACATTCATCTAAAAAAAATCTTTTAATTTTAGTTCTTTAATTTTTTATTTGAATCTTTAAAAAAATATTTTAGTCCTTATTATTAGATTTTTATTTTTAGTTCCTACTGTCTTTAATTCATGATGTAACAACAATAATGATAATCTAATAACTTATCATTTCATTAAATAGTCTAATAAGACAGTTATGTATAATTATTTTATCAAATTTTATTTTTAAATATCTCATTAATTAATTTAACATCATTAATTTTTTTAAATAGAGATTTAAAAATATAATTTATTAAAAAAATACACCTAATTAACCAGGTCCACAACCATTTGTGAGTCAGTTTCAACGATCAACTTCGTGAAGCCATGATGACTATTTGCATGATGCAAACCATGCACAATGGCCCAAACCTCTATCGTGACTATAGAAGAATAATTAAGGAAGGTAGCAAATCCAACCATGAATCTGCCATGCTTATTCCTAAATATTCATCCACACGCAACCTTTGAGTGGGATCTATTTAAAGCTGCATCAGAACTCAACTTCAAGATATCTAGAGGTGGAGGGGTCCAAATGGCCTCTCGATTCGACGCCTAACGTTCCACATTAACCCCTAGCTTTGTACTGACCTCAAAAGATCTTTGGATATCCAGAGCTTATGCTGTTAAAAGATGGCATATAAAAAATGAGTATAATACTGAACAAAAAGGTTAATAGACTATGTTTTATAACATTAAATAGATGAAGCATCAAACTATGCATGATCTAACAAACAAAACAAACAGATTGTGTAAAACAACATATAGATAGAGCAAAATAACTAACTGATGCAGCGAGGGAACAAAAGTTGTGAATTATAAAAAGGAAGCAAATCTGATTGATATGTTTTAATATTGCAACATTTATAAAGTAATACAACGTGAAAAAGTAATCTAAAAAGTTTCTCATTGGATAAAGAGAAAAGTAATCATAACTTAGTTAAAGAAAAACATCATTAGCCTACTATTACAGTTGCTTTTTCTAAGCATAAACAACCTTTAAACCAACTTTACAAACAACCCAAAAAGGAGAACAAACATTTAATATTAAAAATAAAGTAAAAATATCAAATTTTAACACTCTTCCTTGATAGTTTTCTTCAAGACTCCTAGCTTTGATCTTAACATTTCAAACTTGCCCTTTGGAAGGGCTTGGGTCATAATGTTTGCAACTTGATTTTTTAAACTACATTGCTCCAAATTGACTTCCTTTGGTTTCTCAACTTTTCTAATGACATGATACTTTACTTTGATATGTTTGGTTCTTCCATGTTGAACAATTTTTTTAGCTATAGCTATAGCTGACTTGTCTACCCACAAAGCAGTTGTTGTACTTTGAGTCTGTCCAACATCTAATAAAAATTTTCATAGCCAATTGGCTTGATTTTCTACTATTGTAATTGTAATATACTCAGCTTTATTGGAGGATTGGGCCACCATTTCTTGTTTCTTTGAATTTCATGAGAAAGTACCACTCCCAAAAGAGAAAACATAGCCTGAGTTGCTTTTTGTATCATCTGAACTTCCAGCCCAATCACTGTCTACAATCCTATGAGCTCACCACTTTCATCTTTTAGAAACTAAAGATCATAGTCTGTTGTTCCCCTTATGTACCTTAAAACTCTCTTTGTTGCAACAAGATGAAAATACAACAATCATGCTCTTTGTACAAGGTTGTGTCGTAGGTATCCTACGAACTTGAAATCTTGTCCTTTCTTATAGAATAAACTTCAATCAAAAGATCCAACTAGATATCGAAAGATCCTTTTAACTACTTTTAAATGAGACTCTTTAGGATCAGACTAAAGCCTAACACACTAACAAATGCTAAACATAATATTAGGTTTATTGATAATAAGATAGAGTAAAAAGTCAATTATGCCTTTGGAGATTGTTTGATCTACTGGTTTACTTGATTTGTCTTTTGATAAAGGACAAGAGGAATGCATAGGAGTCTTCATAGACTTAGATTCATCAATATTGTATTTCTTCAAAAGTTCTTTTGTATATTTTTTTTATGAACAACATTGTTAAAGAGGAAAACAAAAGCAAACAATTCTTTTTAGTTAGTTCACGCATAATAAAGAGTTTCAATATAATAGTTTTTATACTGATTCACCTTTACCATTGAGATTAAATCCAATTTTGAAAAATCAACAAGTTTCACTATATCAAAGATATGCAAGTATTCTTTTATCAAGTCATTTTTTACTCTACAACAAATAGTATTTCTTAGCCTCTTTAAGTTACAACAACAAATATTCTTTCACAGGCTACTTCTGCTTTAACTTCATAGTTATATAAAAAGATGAGTTTAGGTGACTCTCAATGTTTGTATAAGACAAATATAACTAATGCTTATGAGTCAAACCCTTAAATGTGCTAGATGTTTGAGAGCCTTTTACAAAGATAAAAAATTACACACAAGACTTTTTGAAAGTTGGGAATCACACATAGATTTTCTTTTTTGAAGTAGGTATACTCTTCATGTTCAAAGTTCTCTTCTATTTATAGACGACATTCTTTAGATATTCATTACTTCATAACGGTCTTCCATCTTTGTCTGTTGGTGAGAGGTCTAATAAGTATTTATTGTTGTATTAATTATTTTTTACTAATTAGTCACCTAATCTTCTAATAACACAACTTGCTTATATTCTTTTGTAGACTCCTATTCAATATTAGATGTCCCAATTCTTAATATTTTTATTCTAATTAAACTAACGCTAATCATAATACGACTTTTGAGAAGTAGAAGCCTTCTTGAATACATTTTGATAAACTTCTTTATTCTTTGAAACTTTCTCTATACATTAGAAATATTTATATTTATGTAATAGCTTTAGATGATAAGATGAAACATATGGATGAATAAAAAAGTCATCTAAGGACAAATAATAGACAAACAATCTACTAGATAAATTGTTAAACATACTAATCGTCTATTACAAACAATAAAACTTAATTATTGTTCTACAACATCAAAACATAAATATTTAAAATAAATTTATTATCTTCATTTATGTAAAAAATTAAAATAAAAAATATAATTTTCCAAGATAAAAGGAATGTCTAGAGTAATTGATTGAACATTTCAAATGTTTCTTTTACTAAAGGCATATCCACGTTCCCACCAAAAAAGAATAATATAAAAATAAAAAATATTAATATAGTATTAGTATTTTATATTCTCCATATCCATTAAATATATGTAATGAGTAATGGCAATTAAAATTTTATTAAGATATTGTGTTTTTTTAACTTTTTATAATAATTAATATATAATTAAAAAATAAATTATTGTTATAAAATATTTGAATTGATTCTAATTACAATACATGTTCGTTAATAATTCAAATTAAGAATATTATGTACTAGAAACATCTAAAATTAAAATAAATGAAAACAAAAATTCATATTAATTACATGTATTAAAATTATTTTTAAATATTAATTAATTGAGTGTGATTAAAAAAAAAACTTAAACATAAAAAAATATCTCAATCACGCTAGCTTTGTTTTTTTAACCACTTAGTAACATGCAATTGTGCCACATTTCTTCACCTTAGACTTGTTTTGTTTTCGACCACAACTTTCTCTTTCTTTTTTTTTTTTTTATAAATTTTTCACTTTTTATGATTTAACTCTTTAATTTATGATTTTTTTATTAAATAAATTAATTTAATCTAAATTTGTGTTTTATATGACCAATTTTAATATCAACAAAATGTATAAGAATAATCATATGTAGAATAAAATAAGGGACAAATCAAAGTTTTGATTTAAGATAATAAATAACATATCAAAATATTTTGTAAATAATTGTATGATTTAAAATTATAGACTAGTAATTTTAAATTGTATGTTTTCCTATAAAAAAAAAGATATGCCATTTTAAATTAATAGTTAATTAAATTTTTATTATGTCAAATTTAGTTGATTTAAATTATTTCTTTAATTAAATGAGAACTATATATTTAACCATATGTTTTGAATATTAAAAATTTATTTTTTTTAGAAATAAATAACACATTAAAGTATTTTTATAAATTCATATACCAGTTGAAATTCACAGTATTAAATTTTAGATTGATGTCAAATTTAATTCATTTAAATTATTTTTTTAATTAAATGAATGCTATATATTTGATTTTATATTTAAATGTATTTTTATTATTTCTATTTTAAATTTAATTATTTTTAAAAATATATTTGATATTAATATATCTTTGAAAAAGATTGTATTCATTAATTGCATTATATTTTGTAATTTACTTTTAAGAAAAATTATATAAAAAAATTAATAATTTTTTAATCCTTTTGTCCATTATTATATTAATGTATAATAATATTTATGTTAATAATTTTCTCCAAATTTTTATTCAAACCCTGTTTAAATAAAATACTCTAATTTTAATATTTTTTTTGTGATTTGATTATCAAATTTTGTGTAATTTATTTATAAAAAAATTTATAAAATTTTAATATTGATTTAATCTA
>JAMLFT010006309.1:0-16249 GCA_026544285.1 Pachyrhizus erosus
TATTATATGCCATTATAGACATAAGAAAAGAAGATTAAAAAAAATTAATTCAACAAAAAATTTTGTAAAATTATATTATAAATCCGAATAAGTTTTTTTATTGTAGATATGAAAATTATATTATTCAAATTATATAGTAATATTTTTGTATATTAAATCTTAAGAAATTACACCTAACATTAAAATTTATTTAATAATTGTAACTCATAAAACCCACTAATGTGCTGCTAATTTACCACATATATATATTTTTAATTTATTGTAAAAAGTAAGTCTTTATCCAGAGTCTCTTGTTCTGAAACTGACCCTTTTTCCCAAGGTAGATTCCCAATAACTGCTTAAGATTATCTGCCATTATTCTTTCAGCGTTCAACAGATAACAGATAGACTATGTCATGAATGGCATAGTACTGTATAAAAGTGATGAATGACATATTTTATGCTCACCTTTTCTTTCTATGTCATTTTTTAGTTTTCTCTATAAGGAAGAAAAAGTAAAAAGTTATTTGGAGAACAAAAATGAGATATCAATGAAAACTGACCTTGTCACTTGCCTAAAAAGTAAAAAGGTTACCAACCATTCGTTTTTTAGACCAAGATAAGCTAAAATAGAGAAAGGAAGGGAATAGTATTCTCGATTTTAAAATGTGGAAATCATGGTGCATTTGTTTTTTCTATAAAGAAGAAAAAGTAGAAAGTTATTTGGAATAACCTCCATCATAATGTAATTAAAAAATGAGATGCCAGTGAAAACTGACCTTGTAACTAACTAAAAATGAAAAATTACAATCAGAAATAGACAATTTTTGAGCAAGATCAGCTTGAGCTCAAGGATAGAAAGGGAGGGATGGAGTTATTTTTAAAAAGTGGAAATCATGGTACATCTGGTACCTGAAAGCCGTTGTTTGGCCATTATATATACTTTATTGAGAACAGTCATGATTACTAATAGTGAATTCCCAGCAAAGCAGCATGGTTGACTGTAGATTAAAGCTCAACTACCTAGTGCAATTATGTAGCCTTGTTGCAATTATCGAAGTATAGCAGTAACTGAAAATGATTATGATCACAAGATATACATTATCAGAAAAGGAACAAAATAATAATAATTCCCAATTTCATTCTGTAATGTAATGGTCCTGCCCTCAGCTAGCCCGCGTGGTGTAAGTATTCTTGAAATTCATCATCGTATGTATATGTGGTTAATGTGGCTACATCAAAAATTGTGTTCTATAAATGATGTAAAAAACAAAACCTACTGTTCAGCTTTACAGACAGACAATTGAACCTCTCTAGGCGTGCAGTTCTTCCTTTCACTTGATTTTGACTAAACATTAAAATATGCGTACATAGTCTCAGAGGTTGAATCACATGCGAAAGAATTCAAGTTGCAAATATACGTGAATGCTGTAGCGCATCAATTATACAAACACATAGAACAAGCACAAAGAACAAGCAATTCTTTTCCCCACCACCAGTGGCTTAATTGTCCAAATCAAACGATAAAGGTAGCACAGGTGGATGCTTTTCTCTCTTCTGTCCATATCTCTAACGTATTATTTTTTTACTTGACAAATGTCAATGTTTTTAAGGTGTTTGGAAACATGTTCCTAACGCAAATTATTGCGTTAAGAGGCTAAAAGTCGTATAACACATTTGGAAAATCGGTGGAGACTAATAATCCACGTTCATGAGAAGCATATTGAATTGGACATTAAGAGAGAGTGAAGACATACATTCTAAAAATCATTTGAAACACAAATTTAGAAGCTATGAGGATAAAAGACGTAAAAGCTATAATCGATAACTTGTATTGAAACATGAAAAATCATGTCAAATGTTTTTATGAATGTGTAACCTAACACGCACTAATCAACTCTCCAAGGTTTAATATGTATGCCTAAGAAAGACTTAGTGTGTGTTTTGTTATTCAGTTTGCACACATTCCTATACACCTTAACACCAATCCATGTCTCTGGTGTCATTGGTTTCAACAAACATTTAAGGCTTGAGAATGGTAAAACAAACACACCCTTATATTACAGCATGTTTGGTTTAGAGGTGAGTTTCTAGATCCACGTCAAAAACTTAATAACTGTTGCTTCATTGATATTGCGAAAACAAAATCGATTTACACGACCTACCGCCACAACCCCAAATACACCCCTATTATATGACATAATTAAATCATCACTATTCCTAGTTTGGATTCAAGACATGAAGCGAAGTACCACGTCCTAACATAGAATTCTGATGAAAGGTAAATTCTTATTCAAGAAATTGTGATAAAACAATCACATTCAGTACATCCTCAAATATGCAAATGTAACCATGCATATTTCATCAGAAGGTCAAGTTGCTCCTAAATGTGCATGGGGGGTGGTCATGGGATGGTTTGATCGTTTTGTAAAAGCTTTATTAATTACTGAGACCGGGTGTCTGGGGCACATGCAGAAACATATTGATGTATAGATATTGTATGCAGAAGAGTGAACATATCTAGAGTACCCCTTGAATGAGACCCTCCCCCTAAGGATAGAGGTGATAGCTATCAGGGGGCCGGGCAGGAGCATTCCGATTTGCAGCACTTATCTTGGACCATTCTAGACAACTTGTTAGTCTTTTAAAGCAATATCAGTATATGTTTGAATTAAAATTTATAAAAATAATTTAATGTTTGTTTTTATAAAATTAGAATTGTAAGTAAAATTTTAATGTGTAAACGAATTTTTTAAAATAATTAAATAAGTTATAAAACTGAATTTATTTTTTTAAAATACGTTTAACATGTAAAAGTATTTTTTAATAGTTAACTAAACATGTTATTAATCTATTTTGGACTATTGTAGTATTTACTAAATAAGTTAGATTAAGAATATTTTAAATTTTTTTTATTATATTAACAATGTTTAATTTTAGGTTACTTAAAATGTCTTTTAAGTTTAACAAACTTTCATACCTAAATAAATAGAAATAATATAATAATAAAAATAATAACTATTGTATTATTTTTATTTTTATTTTTATTATAATGTTTTGAGATTATACGTATTGATATATTTACCTAAAAACTTAGAGTCGAGTCTACATAAAAGTTATACGTCATTTACCCTAAGGGTATGTTCATTAGTTTATTTAAAAATCCTTACTGAAAAATAGATTTAAGTATCGATCCTTTCATTCTAAATCAGATTTCTAAGAAGTATGTATAGACTAAACCTTGAGAAAAAGGTGTGAATAGGTCTAACTTAAGTTTTAAATATGAAAATGAGTTAAAGACTAATTAAAATAAAATCTATTTGCACCATTAACGGTCCATAAGTAGTCGGTAGGGCAAGCTATCCATATTATGCAATCATTGATAAGTGAATACAGCAACATATATATTCATCTGGATCCAACAATTTAAGTTATAAATATATATATATATATATAATTGTGGGATAATATTCATATTATGAATTGACTTTTTCATATTTAATTTAAAATTATGAAAATAATTTATAATTATATATATATATTAAAAAATTAAAAGCTCATGAAAAATCCCACAATTATATAGAGCACATTCCTGCATGCCTTATATGTGAAAGTAACCTACCTATACTAAGAATTCACCTTAGAGATGAAGGGGGAAATACGAATAATAGCAAAAGTAGCGTAATAATAGTAATTGTAATAAACATTACCCCTAGCTCAGGCTGACAATAAGCTGAGTGAGTTGAGTATTGAGTTATATAAGTTTATGAAATTAGGATTTTCTTCAGCATTTATTATTAATGTGTTTAATTTCGGATCTCAAACATGGTTTTCTACGACAAAGTTGAAGCTCCTAATTCTAGCTTCTATGTCAAAGATTCATTAATGGATGTAGATTTTTGAGTGGGGGACATAATTCCAAATATGCATTGCAGCTTTTTCTTTCTTTTTTCTGTCAAGTTGACTAAAATATTTTTGTTTAGTAATATTTTGTTGTGGGCTAATGATGCTTACTTTTGTAGCTTAGTTAGATGGTGTTTTGCTTTGTCCGGTAAAGGACTCTCATGACTTTTGCATTGAAGCAACTTGTTGTAAACTCTATGAGTGCATAGTTGAATATTTTTTTGTTTCCTTTCTTTTTGATATGTGTGGTTGCGAGTCTCAACCCACAACATTTTTATGTTGAGACCAATATAATTCTCTAACGAGTCCAATAGTTTTTTGCACCGTCCAACAGCTACTTTTTTGTTCAATAGCTAATTGTTCAATATTTTAACATGGTAATCAAGAGTCTCATTGAACTTATAAAATTTGTGAGAGAAAGAAAATTAGAGTTTGAGAGGAAGAGAAAATTAATAATAAAAAAAAAGAGTTTGAGTGAGAGAAAACCAACAAGAAAATTTAATAAAAATATCTTTAACATAAAAATAGTTCTTTATCTCTATCTCCTATATTTGTAATTAAATATTATCATTTGTGAGCTACGAAAATAAGAACTTGTGTTAGAACTCAAAGTTTGGGGAATATAGTGGACAATGGTAGCAATTATCTCCTTTATCAAACAATCCAACAACAGTTTAGATAAGAAATCACAATGATGAAGTGATAAAGGAAGACAAAATACTTGTTATATATGCAACATTACATGATGATGCATTTATCAATATTCTAAATTTGGAGACTATAAAAGAAGCATGAGATAAGTTGAAAGAGAAATTTCAAGAGAGTGAAAAAAAAAAAGACAATGTAGGTTTTGAACTTAAGGAAATAGTTGAAGCCTTGAAAATGAGAGAAACACAAACTATTAAGGAGTTTTTATGACGAACTTCAAGGGTGGTCACATAAATTAGATTGCATGGCAAGGAACTTAGTGATCAAAAGGTGGTCACATAAATTTTGGTATGTCTTGCAAAGAGATTTGAAAATAAAATATCCCATTTAGAAGAAAATAAGGATTTTTCTCAAATAACATTTGCATAGCTCATTAATGCTTTGCAAGCTACTAAACAAAGAAGATCCATAAGGATAGAAGAAATTTTTATAGGTGCTTATATGGCCAACACCAAAAAGGTAAAGCCTAAGGCTAAGGTAGTTTTGGATAAAAGTCATTTGGTCGAAAAAAAAGGAGAAAGAAATCAACAAAGGATGAGAATTGAAAAATAATTTTTCACCTTGTTCCCAAAATAAGAAAAACACCTATACATAAAATTTTGGGTTTACTATCTTTTTAGTTCCTAAACTTCTTTAGATTTCTTGTTTAGTCCCTAATCTAATTTTTGATTGGTCAAAGTTCCTAAACTTTTGATTTGTTAATGTTTTTGGTTTATGTCGTCAAATATCACCATTAAATGATAATGTAACATTATTATTATTTTTAATTATTTAATTACGTTTTGTAGTAGATTCTTTTCTAGCACTTCAAAATCACTAGAAATGGCTTTTCAAAAACACTTTAAAACCTACTAAATTACTAGAAATTCTTTGATTGCAAAATGATGAGTCTTATGTTTGTACAATTCCAAAATTACAAAATTAGACTAATAAATAATTAATTTACTTTTGAGTAATCTAGAAATTTATAATTAAAAAATAAGAAAGAAAGTTATCCTTAAACTCCAATGGGACTTTAATAGCAAACTCGTCACTATAGAATTCAAATCAAGATTTTGTATTAAGAAGTGATTTGGGCAACAACATTTAAGGTGAAGAATGTGCAATCAGGATTAAGGAGTTATGCTAACTGGTTTCTTTTTTGCAAGCTTGCCTCTAAAAATATGATCACATTGCGAAGTGCTTCAAGCATACCATAAATCTAGCCTCGAAGCTCAACAACATTATACTTGGCATATTTTCACATTTGGGAGGCCAGTTTTTTCTTGGATTCCATTAATTTAATCATTAACTTTAGAGAGAAAATTATTGCTAGACTTGAACCTAGTGGTAGCCTTGTTGAACTAATGCAAGAGCTTTATCTTTGATTTATGCAAGCTTTATACAAAGCTCCCAAAGCAATTCATGGCATACAACAAATGTACGTCTTCAAAATCTAAGGAAGAAAACCTAGAAAGCGATGTTGGGGTGGTTTTTGATAGGTTTTAAGATATGGGTTTCAATGAGAGGAGTAAGGGGGATTGGGTTTCATTCATCTTTTTTTTTTTGTTTACTTGGTTTGAGTACTAAAACTTGAAGCTTGATTCTTTGGCTACTTCATGTAACCCTCCTATTGCTTGCTTCTTTCCCTCGTGTCATTATCATTTTGAGGGTTTCAAGGAAATTATCTATAGCCTCATTGTGTGCTATGATGGCATCGAGTGGAAGGACAATTTGGTCGCTAATATGGCAATGATGGAGTTCCTACAACAATTTGTTTTAGGGGATTTGTTTTAATAATGATTGTAATCCTAACATTGATTTTAATATTTAGGGGGTTTGTTTCCTATGATCTTGGTAATTGAGAATTTCATTTTGTTGTTATTGGCATTCCAAATTCATTTTTTATAATTGGTATTGTGTCTTTTGATTTAAGTTTTGTGTTGTATAGGCTCTTAATAGATAAGTGCAATAATTTCTAGCAATTTTAAATCACTAGAAATTATTTGATATGCTTTACTTAAGCAATCTTAACAGCTAGAAAACTAATTGCCACAAAAATATTACAAAATTAGCATTTATGTCATCATTTAATAGTGATATCTAATAGTGGGGGACTAAAACATTAATGGACCAAAAGTTTAGGGACTTTAAGTAGTCAAAATTTAGATCAAGGACTACAAATAAAAATCTAAAAAAATGACTAAAAATATAGTAAATCCTACAAATTTTGTTGGTTTAGGCTAGTAGTTAAATGTAAGGTTTATAGTTAGCTTGGTCATGTGGATAAGGTTTGTAAAATTGTAACAAATCTACAAAGACAGCAAGCTTAAGTTGTTAAGCATCACCAATAGATTGAGGAATAGTTGTTTGTTGTTACTTGTTGTTCAACTAGCAATAACAAAGAAGCATTACAAATTGAAAGTAGGCACACAAATCATATGACTAGCATTTTTAAGGAACTTGATTAGTCTTATTTCTCCAAAGTCACAATTGACAATGAAAAGTGTGTAGACGTCAAAGGCAAAAATTTAGTTGTTGAAATTTCCTTGTGTATCAAATATATTTAGAATGTTTTATTTCTACTTAAGTTAAACCAAAGCCTTTTGAGTGAGGGATAAATGCTAGAAATGAATTATTCCACATCTTATAGGTATAAGAATGAGAATTAAAGTTATTATCCGCGTGAGTATGGAATCAAGTATAAGTATTTTTTTTTTAAATGTGTGTATTAAGACAAGCACTATAGTACCTTACCCATTGACATCCTTACATTTAAGTATTGTAAAGTTAAAATTTTGATAAATGACTATAATAACTTCAAGTCTCCTTTATTATATGGATAAATTCTTTATAAAATGTTTATAATATTATTTTTCTTTTTATTATGTAATCTATTTTATTTTATTTAACTTTTTGTGTATAAATTAGGTTAATTGTGTCTATAAGCTTTTTTTTTTTAATTGTGTCCTAATGTTAAGCATTATAAAAAAAATTAAATGTTTGTGTTAGTTATGTGAGTTTGTAACAAGGCTACTATAAGGTAAAGCTTGGATGCTTGTGAAAGAATATTTGTATTGAATGAACTGCATGCAAAGGTGACAAGTGAAAATATTAGTTAAAAGTCCTACTTTAAAATACTGAATTCAGAATCTATGAAGATAAAAATAATGGCTCGACCTAGAGAAGGTAAGAATACTGATATGGACACAAGATACTCAGTGCAAACTTAATTAAAAAACAAAATACAAGTTTGATGATCTAATGAAAAAAACATAGTTCAAAGATTTAATTAAAAATTGTCAAGTAGTTCAAGGACCTATAAATTATTATTAAAGATTTTTTATTTCTTGCAAAATAAATATTCTCTTTCAAAGACAATTATATTTGAAACATAATTAAATATTAATTTTACATATTTTTTAACATAAATTCAAATATCTTCTACTAGTATCACAAAAAAAGGGTTTACTTACACTTTTGATTCATTAAGTATTATAATTGTGTGATTTTAGTCTTATAGATTTTAATTATGCTAATTGGTTTCTTAGTATATATTTGGTTCAATTAAGGGAAGGGAAGGGGAGGGGAGGGGAGGGGAGGGGAGGGGAAGAAAGGGAGAGATTTTAATTTCATATTTTGTTTGGTTCAAGAAATGGAGGGGATGGAAAGGGAGGAAAAATAATTTTATTTTTATTTGGTTCACAAGGGGAGGAGGGATATTTTAAAATTAATTTAATTTTTTATTCTTATAAAATAAATAAATAATAAAAAAGTATATTAATACTATAACTTTTTGTAAACATAAAACTATAAAGTATAGGAGTATTGTAGTACAAAGAAAGGAGGTAAGATGAGAATTTAGAAAAAAAAAATTATATATTAGAGAATTAATGTATATGTGGTGTGTAAACCAAAATTTACTAACATAAAAAATTTAAGATTTATTGTTGATTACTTTCTCCTTAGAGATAAAAATTTACAAATAATAATTATAGAGATATAAGACAAGAATGAAAGAATATAGAAATACAAAAGTTGAAAGCATTGAAACAAAAATTGAGAAACATAAAGATATTATCAAGAATAAAACAAATATAATACAATGCATGCTCCTAATATTTACTAAGAAAAATAAATTAAAAATTATAAAAAGATAAAGAAGAAATTGAAAAAACATACAAGGATTTAGAGACATTAATTTGGAACCTTAGCAATTGAGAATGACAAATATGCATGTGAAAAATGTTACAAGAAGAAATGAATTATATAGGTGAAATGTAATGAGGACAATTGAGTAAAATTGTTTTAAAACTTTAGATTCATTTTCTCTCCCCTCCAAATCCCCTAATATTGGAAGGAAGCCAAAATTAAATAAGGAGGGATTTTGCTCCCCTCCAATCCTCTCTCCTTCCCTCCTAAAATTTGAACCAAATATAAAAAAATTTAAAAAATCCTTCCCATCCATTTACTTCCAACCAAACATTATGTTAGGGTCCATTTTGAGTGATTGCGAGTTTTTAATTTTTGGTTTTCGAGTACAATTTTCAAAACAAAATGCATTTGAAAAAATTGGAGCTAAAATAATTTTTAACTCAATTTTGAAATATTTTTACATTTATTTTCAAAATAAAGAAAAAAGATTTTGTAATTTTTGTTTTTAGTTTTAAAAATCACACTTCCACTACTATTGAGAACGACTCTTCTCATCACCAACACCATAAACTTTATCGTAATCTTTACCATCATTATCATTGTCACCACCACCACCACCCTTGCCACCATCGTTGTCGTCGTCGTCATCACTCTATGTTTAGGTTCTTAATAAATAAGTGTAGTAATTTTTGGTAGTTTAAACCACCAAAAATCATTTAATATGCTTCATCTAAGCAATTTTAACTATCAAAAAATTTATTGTCACAAAAATATTAAAAAATTAATGTTATGTCATCGTCTAATAGTGATGTTTGAATGTAGGGGACTAAAACATTAACAAACCAAAAATTTAGGGATTTTAAGTGGTCAAAACATAAATCAAGGATTAAAATTGAAAATCTAAAAGAAAAAAGTTTAATGACTTAAAATATATTAAACCCTAAAAGTTTTGTTGGTTTAGGCTAGTAGTTAAATGTAGGGTTTGGAGTTAGTTTGGGCATGTGGAGAAGGTATGCAAAACTATAGCAAATCAACAAAAACAACAAGCTTAAGTTGTTGAGCATCACCAACAAGTTGAGGAGTTGTTTGTTGTTATATGTTGTTCAACTAGTAGTAGAAAAGAAGCATGACTAATTGAAAGTGGATGCACAAATTATATGACCCACAATACTAGCATTTTTAAGGAACTTCATCAATCTAATATCTCCAAACTCACCATTAGGAATGAAGAATGTGTTGACGTCAAAGGCAAAGGTTTAGTTGTTGTTGAAATTTTCTCAGGTATCAAATATATTTCTAACGTTTTATTTCTACTTAAGTTAAATCAAAGCTTCTTAGGTGTGGAATAAATTCTAGAAATAAATTATTCCACATCCTATAGGTATAAGAATGAGGATTAAAGTTATTACCCACAAGAATATGAGACCAAGTTATTTCTTTCAAGTATGGGTGTGAGGACAAGTATTATAATACCCTACCTATTCACTAACATTGACATCTTTACGATCAACAACTGTTGTAAAGTTGAAATTTCGATCAATGACCATAGTAAATTCAAGTTCCTTTCTATATGGATAAATTGTTTATAACATGTTTATAGTATTATTTTTTTTCTTTTTATTATGTAATTTATTTTATTTATGTGCATGAATTAGGTTAAGTTAATTCATAGGTCTCTAAACTATTTTTATTTTTAAATTGAGTCTATAAACTTATATTTTTTTTTTAATTGTATCCTTATGTTAAGACATCATTATAAAAAAAACTAAATGTTTATGTCAATTATATGAATTTGCTACAAAGTTACTATAGGGTGAAGCCTAGATGCTTGTGAAAGAATGTTTGGATTGAATAATCTACATGTAGAGGTGACTAATGAAAATATTGGTTGAAGGACCTGCTTAAAAATATTGAGTTTAAAACATACAGAAATAAAAATAATGGCCTAACCTATAGGAGGTGAGAATATTAATCTAGAGATGAGATACTAAGTGTAGACTTGCAGAGGCAACAATAGTTGATTCAAGACTAATTAATTTATGTAGTTAGCTTTTCATAACGTTAGTAAGACAATATGAGCCAATTAGAAAAATAAAATACAAGTTTTATGATCCAATTGAAAAAACATAGTTCAAAGACTTAATTAAAAATCGCTAAATAGTTCAAAGACCTATAAATTAATTTGACCTATAAATCATTATTTAAATATTTTTTATTTCCTACAAAATAAATATTCTTTTTCAAAGACAATTATATTTGAAACACAATTAAATATTAAGTTTACACATTTCTTAACATAATTCAAATATTTTTTTATTAGCATCACACAAAAAAGGTTTACTTTCATTTTTAGTTCTTTAAGTATTATAATCATGTGATTTTAATTTCATAGGTTCCAATTGTGCTAATTGGATCCCTTAGGGCCTATTTGGAATGATTGTAATTTTTTATTTTTTATTTTCAAATATAATTTTTAAAATAAAAGCACGTTTGACAAAAATGGAGTTAAAATATTTTTTAACTCAAATTTGAAACAATTTTTATATTTATTTTGAAAAGCAAGAAATTTTTTTTATAAATACATTCTTATTACTTTTGATAATGATCATTCCCTTTACTAACACCACCACCACAACAACCACCTTTGTCGCTACTGTCACCACCACCATCACCACTACTATTGTCATCATTGTCATTATCACCTCCCTCAACATTATTGTCTTCATTGTCACCACTACCACTTTATTGTCACTACCTACATTACACTTTATCCATCTTCAATTTGTGATAACTTTTTAATACTAAAAAATGAAACTAAAAACTAGTTTTAATTTTTAAAAATTTCAAAACTAAAAATAGAAAATTATCTCAAACAAAGTCTTAACTATTACAAATGTGCAATTTTAGTCCTCTAGATTTCAATTGTGTCAATTAAGTCATCTAGGTGTTGTAATTATGTAATTTTAGTTTCTCAAATTCTATAATTGTACGATTGAAGCTATTTTTTTAATAAAAAATTGTACAATTGTGGTACTTAGAAGATTAAAATTGTATAATTGTAATATTTAAAGGACTTAATTGACATAATTAAAATTTAAAAAATTAAAATTATATATTTATAATATTTGAAAAATTCATTTGGCACAATTAGAATCTAAGGGACAAAATCACATAATTATAATACTAAAAAATCAAAAGTACAATTAAGCTTAAAACAAAAATTTTCTTTTATTATTTATTTAGTGGATAAAAAATTGAAGAGAGAAGAATAGATAAAAATTATTTGAGTTGTTTGGTAGAGAAGATTTAACAGAGAAATAATTTTATAAATGATGAAACTTAATATAATAATTTTTACTGATTTTTATTGATCTCTCTATCTCTTTTCTCATTTTTTTATATTTTTTTAATCAAATAATTTTTATTTTTATTTTATTTTTCACTTATTTTTGCTCATATTTTTATTTTTATTTATCTTATTTTTCTCCCATTTACCAAATAGTATACAAATAACGTTTTTCGACGAATATTATCTTATTTTCCATGCATATCAAGATATGTCTCGAGAGAATTTTCAACTAGCGAATAGGGACACGACAACAAAAAATTTCCAATTCCTTTAATTTTGAATTTTATCGGAAGTGCAAATAAAGGAGGGACAGGGAGAATTGTGATAAAGACAAATCAGCGGAATTATATCAACAACAAACTCAATTTTTCAGCCTATAAGTGATTTTTTTTATAGTGAATTATTTAATTATAAGTTATATAGATATGACTATTGAGTATCAAACTATCTACTGAGCTACAGTAGCGTAAGCAACTATTTAACTTCTCATGTTTTCTTTACAGTTTAAAGTTTAAATATAAAACGGTGATAACTTATTGTATTATTTAATATTCTTTGACCGAATAATTTTATTTTGAAACTCATAATTAAATTAAAAATTATATAAATTATAAATTAAATTTTATATTAATTAAAATTTATTTAATGTCTTATTTATATAAATTAAAATCAAAGTAATATATATTTTTTTTAAATATATTATTTAATTATATTTTTATTAATATTTAATTTTTATAAAATATAATGTTAATAATTAAAATAATATATAATTATAATTTAATAGCTGATTCGATTAAATTTATATATTATATAAATAATTAAATAATATAACGGTTGATATAGCAGTCTCATTTAATATCTTTTTATATGTATCACGTTGCAAAAATCATATATAATATGCACATGCTTTTTGCTAACGACGAGCTCTTTTTTAAGCTTAACTCAAAAGGAAAAATTCCAAAAAATAAAAGGAAAAAAGAAAAATTGTGGGATTAAACGTGGCAGTTGGCTCGTCCAATTGGAGCATGAGTAATGTCGACGGATATTTCATGCATCAACGTAGTTTTCTTTAGATATTTTGCATTGAAATTCTTTCTTTTCTGCATAACCAAGACATGTTATCTTCACAAATATAAAATCAAATCTATAAATCTCAAAAACCGAACTACATTTTACATTGGCTTCTGTTCATATAATGATGTCGGGTTTTTTCCCTCTTCAGATAATGCAACAAAGTGTTTTAGGTTGCAATGTCTCGATAGCTTCTATGTTTATATCACTTTAAAGAGAAAACAACTTGGAAAGTGTTTGGTCGGAACATGGATGATTATGATTCGGATTCTTTAAGATTGGACGACTATAGATGAATAGCTCTTAGATGTGTAAGTTGGTCCAAAATCCTCCAATCCAAATTGAAGAGATTGAGAGTGGGATATTTGTAAAGATTTTTAAACATTCTTACTATTCATTAATCATGGTGACGACTAACACTAAATAATTTTTAGTTCATTCTAAAGGGTTTTCTAACGATTGAAAAAATAAAACGTCTATGTTACACTACTCCTAAAGGTGTTTAAGATTAAAAAAACTTAACTTAAAAGTAAATCAACAAATAAAAATTGTAAAATGCAACAAGTAAATGAAAATATGAGAAATTGTTGATCATGGACCTTTTTACCTTTTGAATTTCATATTTATTGGGTGAGACATCATTGAATGATTTTAGGTCTTAATGTATATTTTCTTTTATAACAAAAAATTTTAGACAATGTCACTATTATAGAGTTTTGATATGTAGTCTAAGGAATTGTGACCCTAAATGTAGATGGTCCAGCCTCTTTTCAGAAAATAATTTAGTGGCAAGTGAATTGACTTTCTGTATCTCGTGTTCCTCCTACATAGCTCAATGAAGATTCAAGAAAGCAGTTAAATCACTTGAGAATATGCATACCAATAACTAATAACATACATGGCTATCAATAACATTACTTTGACTAAAATGAAAGTTTTCAAATCATATTTGAAAATCCTTCCAAATTAAGGATTAATATAAGTTTTAACATTAGTAAACTTTTTCTCTTATGTTATTAAATAAATCAAGATTTAATAATAATTAATATTATCAAAAAAAATTATATTGTATCGTAATAATTTTAGTTTTAAATAAATATTTTATTAATGTAATATTAATTATTAAAAATTTTATATTATCTTAACAACGTTAATTGATCAAAAATAATATTTTTAACAACAATAATAATTGCTAAGAGATGTAAAATACGATAACAATACACTAAAAAATACTTATGATAATAATAACTATATGAAAATAACAATGACAATTATCACTATTAAAACATAAATAGTGACAATAATATTAAATATTATTGTATAACTTTTTGTAAAAGTCATCAAAATAAAAATAATTTTTTTCTAATAAAATTTATTTTTGCAATGATATTTTAAATTTGTTAATAACAAATGTTATTATAAATAACCTTGTTTCTTATAATAAAAATAGATAGGAAAAAAAAAGGTTGAAATTCTCAAGTGTTAAGATTTGATTCTTAATATTTTTTAATTTTTATTTTATGTTAAAAATATATTGTATTCATTTTTTTTAATGTATAGAATCTGGTGAGAATGTCATTGAAGAAGATCCACTCCCTACTAAACCTATAATCTCCCTTAGAAAGCGTCAGTGTTAAGAATTCATTGTCCTTGCACAATTGCATGAAGGAGTGTTTTGAAGACAAGGCAACATGAAGGATTTTGAGCTTTGCTGGAGGTTGGAATGGGATCAAGGACAAATATGTATGCACCTGTAACTACAGAGATATGAACCAATTCAACATGCAAAAACAACTTACCCAAACATTAGAAAACAAATATAGCATTAAATAGGTGAATTCGAATCCGTCTTCAATCGAAAGGCCTTTGCGGGAATTTTCAAGCTAGTAAAAGACTTTATAGGAATTTTCATGCTTACCATTTTATCAAAACCTTTGATGATATGATATTTTTACATCGATTCACTTAAGACCCCACAGTTGCTTTTATGTTATTATACATCGATTTATTATCATATCAAAATATTTTAAAACAAATTTGTCTATATATTGTTTTTAAATTTTAACAAATAAAAATGGTAATATTGTTTACATGAAAATTTTATTGCTTTTATTGATATTTGATTTCATATCTTGATTCAAAGAAGGAAAATGCTTTTTCTATGAATTTTTAAACGATTGAGTAACCTCAAAAATATAAGAATAAATATTAAAATACGAGTATAAATTACGAAATTAAAGTAAAAAGACTAAAAGAGTGGAATAGAAAGAAAGAACACATTTTATTGAGAGAAGAGAAAGAGAGAACATATCATAGTAGAACGTAGTTTTATTTTTGTTTGCCTATAATTCATAGTAGAAAAAATATATAGAAATTAAGAATGAATTGTTATTAAGATGAAAGAGATACGAAAATAGAAGTTTCTTATGTGTGTAGGATATAAAACAGATTTTACAAAATGATGATTCATTTTTAGTTCATGAATAAAATTATACATTTTGTTTACTAAAACTTATAAACTTATGCATTATCAATGAGTATAGAAATGTAACAAAAGTGTACATATATCCTATAGAAGTATAAGAGAATTTTAGCAATTAGTATTGTTTGGTACAGTGTCCTACAATGGACCACGTGAGTTATGTCTAGTCTCAAGCGAGACGGCAAAGGGGAATGGGGCGTTGGTAATACTGTATAATCATATGATGAGAATGCAAATATTTATTAGGTTTAAATAATTTTTTTATTTTTCAGTAAAATAGGATTTTTTATTTTTATTTTAAAAAAATTTCATTTTAATTTTTTAAAAATTTAAATTTTTTAATTTTTTTTAATTTTTGTTTTTAAATAACAGTATTAAATAATGTGTAATAGTGACGTTATCAAATAATTAAAAAATTTAAGAAGATTATCACTTTTTTTTGATAAATTGTATTTATAAATACTTCATCAACTAATTTAATGTTAATAACTGTTTTAATTAAATGTAAATTTAAAAATATAATTTATAAAAAAAATTATGTATAATTATTAAAAGATTAATAATATTATTATTATGTTATCGTTTAATATTATTATTTAAAAGCAGAAATTAAAATAAAAAAA
>JAMLFT010006310.1:0-16249 GCA_026544285.1 Pachyrhizus erosus
GAAAGAACTATATCACTGATATAAAATACATCATTATATGATTTTAAGAGTTTAATTTTTATTATGCATTATTAATGTGAAAAACTTTACACTAAAAAAATCATAGATTATGGTAAATATAATTTTTAAAATAATTATTTTAAAATTTAATAAATTTATTATATAAAATTTATCGTATAAAACAATAACAATTAAAGGGAAAAATTAAGAACTAAATTATTACGTATATAAAATTATATTTGATTTTTAATTTGGTTATAATTTAGTAGGGTTTTTGAAAAATAATATTTTAAAATAATTACTTTAATATATTTTGTAAAATTTAGAAAAATTCATTATAATTTTTTTTGGTAATAATTATGAATTAAATTAAGAGATAAGTTATAATATATATTGATCAATTTAAAATATATTTAAACTTTTCTATTTTAAATTATATTTTATAAACTAATTATTTAAAGAGTAATAAACATAATAAATTTTGAAGTGTACATATCTCCCTCTCTCTCTAAATATAATTCTATAATTATAACGAACTTTTATTTAATAATAAATTTTTAACACACACAGAGAGTATTAATGCTAAAGTTTAAGAGTCTCTATATATAAAAGAGAGATAAATTTAAGTAATATTTTATTTTTGTAATAATTAGATTTTGTTTAATAATATATTTTAAACATGTATAGATTTTGTATTTTAAACATATTATTAGCATCCTATTTAGTATTATGGAATATCTATCTCCATTCTATCATTTAACTTAACGTTTGTCAAAATCAATTTGTTCCCTTTTCCTAGTTGGACATTCCGCAAGCTCTTTATGAATCAATTCAACATTTTTTTTATGACACGTCATTCACAAAAAAAAAACATTTTTTTAGGAACGAGCTAACATAAAAAAAACTAAATTAATTATTTCCACAGTCCCTTTTATAAGATTTTTTTTTAAAAAATTGTTTGCCTCTTCTTATAAAATTATTTTTCAATTATATGTTGCATTAGTTGTTCTTTAAAATATCTTTTATTAATTAACAAATTTTTAGTAAAAAATAAATATTAAAAATTAATGAGATTAAACTTTTTTTTATTAGGATCCGAGAATATGAACAATTAAGTGAAAAGAAAAAAATAATTTAAAAAAACTAAAAATATTTTAAAATAATATTATAAACTATTGATAAATTTAATATGATTAATTAAATTAATTATTTTTTTAAAAAAGAGAAGAGTAAATTAACCATCTACAATAATTTCATAACACCAAATTGGTACATAACTCCTTCGTCACTTTTAATGTAATTATTTTAAAGTTAACATTAAAAATAATATTTTGAAAATAAAGTTAATATTGTTGAATTATTTTATATTGTTAACTTAAAAAGTATTTTTAAACTAAAATTGATATAATATATAAAAAAATCTCAAATTTGACCGTACCGTACCCCTACAAATCACGAAACGTCACGAATTACACTCAAGGTCAGCCAAACCTGTGATGTGGCCACCATTTTGGAATACACCTTTGAACTAAGAACTAAGAAACACCATTTTCTAATTTCTACCCACCGCACCACTAAGAACTAAAAGTTTAATAATAAAACCTTTTTAAGTAAAAAATAATTTCTAATTGAAAAAATTATAAACTTCAACTTAAAATAAGAATCAATATGGTCTTTATAAAATTCTTCTTCTAAATGAACTTGATTAATTCAACAACCTGAATCAATTAAAAGCTCAATTCTATCTTCTTCTTCTTCTCATGTCTAAGGGGGAAAAGATAATGTGTTTGGCAGCTTTAAACAAAACAATAGTGGTTCTTTTGTTTCCATCAATGATAAGAGATCACTTACATAGCTCAGACGCTTAAATGAGTTTCATTGTATCAGTGAAGTCAAGAGATGATAAGTAAAAGAAAAAATATACCTTATTATTATAGCCTCCTTGACTTACTTTAGCAGTAAACGCTGTTAAATGTTGATTCAGTCTTTAAATGTTTTAAAAACATATCGCTGATAGCTACTGAGTTTAAATGGTTATCTACTATCTTCTGCATGTTTAATAGTTTAAGACATGCTTTCTGAGCTTTAGTCATTGGATTGACCTACCTTTTCAGACTCACAAATATTTTTCTTTTATCTATATATTACAATTTAATCCATAACATTTTTATCTTCAATTAGTTAATGTTTTAATTTTTTTAGTTCCACTGATATCATTAAAACTTTCCCTTATAGTGAAATCACTATCACAATTCATGTTAGTTACTGTTCCTATGAATCAACCAGTGCATGCATCAATAAACACGAAATAATTTTATTTTAATTAATATTTTTAAGTTTAAATTTTATGTATACAATCATATTAACTACTTAAAAGAGAAGCTTTATTACACACTAATCTTATCAAATTCATAAAGAACCACAACCAGTAGAAAATACTTGTAGTTTATATAAAAAAAACTTACTACGATTTATGTCTTTTAAGACTTTCATAAAGGATGTGAGAAATGAAATAAATATTTTTTTAAAAAAATTGACATTTAAAAAGAAATGGAAAGAATATCATATTAGTATTAAAATTCTCGTTTTCATTACAATTTATGCTCTTAACATAAATATAACTATAAATAACTACTATTATATTTGTTTTCACTGTAATTTAAAATGAAAATATCAATATTATATCATTAATAAACTCTTATAGGGTTGATTCGTTGTAAAATTTTGATACATATATTTGATTTATATGGATAAAAAAATTTGTGTAAGATAATTCCAACTTAATAGGTTTTGAATTTAAGTTTTGGTATGCAACATCATTAAATACAATATTTAAAGGAAGAATTTTGTTGTTTATTTCATTCATTTGGAATAAGATTGTCTCTATTAAAAGATATTTATTGTTTACTGTATATGCTTAATACATAATGAAAAAAAAAATTTAGAAATGAATTTTTTTTTAAAAATTTAAACATTTAATTTAAATTATTGACAGTGTAAAATTTTTTTTTTTAACTTTATCATCTAATTATAGATCACTGATTTTTATGATAATTATTTTAAAAATTATAATTAAGATAATTTTTAATTTATTTAAATATAAAATGAATATGAAAATTAAACTCAAAACTTAAAGATGATACTAAAAGAAATTGCATAACAATAAAAAAACATTTTAACAGAATAGCCAACGGATCAATGTTGTAAGTCGTGTTTTATATTTGTTCTCTTTATCTTATTTTAATTATCATGTAAAATAAAAATTTGTTATAAAATAATTATTATTTTAGTCTTTTAATGTAATATTAATTATTTTTTATTTATATTCTTAATATATTTTAAAATATTATTATTATTCTGTATTGTATTTAATAAAATTAATTAAGATTAAAATTATTTTAGTAAAATTGTTGTTATCTTTTATTTATTTAATGAATTTTTTTGATCCATATAAAAAACTTAGAAAAATAATTAAATTAAGACGGAGGAAATATGAATTATATGGATGTAGGAATTCACTTTTGACTTTTGAGAATAATCTGGAGAAATTATTATATGGTGTTAGAGCAACCCTCATAATCAATTCCTATATGAAACATAACTATTTTTTAAAATTAATAGGATTATATAGTCTCAACTCTTACAATAAGGGATGTTTGATTACTTTAAAAATACAAAATTGTCTGATTTAATTTTTGAAAATTATTGTTAAAACATTTAACATCTCATCCATGACGATTTAATTCTCTCAATTTCAATTCACATCTGACAACAAAAATGCAGCAGAAACAGTACTTATTGGCGTGGCATGAAATTTTGTTCATATACAAGGCACGGTGTCGTTCATCATCAATTGCACTGTGGATCAGCAGATGTCGTTCACTAAATCACCAGTAATCTTCCGATCAAAGATTTGTTCTTTAACAAGTGAAATTGCCAAGTGTTAAACCCAGGCTTTGGCCTGTACGACCTCAATAATTTTTTTTTTTATTTGTGACCTAAATATATTTTTTTTCATGTATAATGTATACACTGATATTATAACTTTATACATATTATCTAAACTTTATTAGTAGACTGATTCTGGTAGATTCTGTGTAACGTATTTTTTTAATATATACACTTTTTTGAATTTTTTTTTATTATCTAAAATTTATTAAAAATCACAGTATGTTGTAAGTTTTATTTTTTTAATTTTTAATAAATTTTATTCATCAAAATAAAAGTGTGTTAGAGAGTATATTATTAAACCTTTGCGTTTTTTAATATGCATGTACTTTCCGTTACGAAACTTGTATTCTTTTTCATTTGTTGATTAAATTTTTGGACCGTTTTGGGTTTGTGTTGGGAGATGACGAGGAAAATATTAGAAAATTACCATATCTTCTAATAAGGGTTAGCTTTAGTGGTAGTAGCAAACCCTGTTCAAAAAAGAATTTTTTTTAGTTCTATTTTACTACTATTTAATCGTGATGTCACTCAAATGTTAGGTGGTCGCTAGAAAATTGAGACATGCACTGACCTAGAAATATGAAACTTAATTATAGTATATGCCCTTAACTTTGTTCTGTAGTTTTTTTACTCTATTCATGGACTCATCTATGGTTTCTGACATAATCTGACCTACCAAAATTTGTGCCGTACTTGTCTTCTAATGTGGCCACGCCGTTGTCAAAATAAGCAGCTGTTGTTATCACTAATAAAGTGCTGTTGACGTAATGGCTGCAAGAATTAATGTGGCCACCATAGTCTTGGATTGTATATATAATCTCCTTCTTATGATCTCTCTCGCATGCCTTCTCTACACTCTATTTTTCTAGAAGCACATGGTTTCTCTTCCTCAGCAGAATTTTGATTTTGTTTTGTATTTTCTCTTTTGGATCATCTTCTCTTGTGAAATTTCTCAGCTTAGCTATGCCTAAAATTTCTGCTTCCTGAGTTGTATAATCTGTGCTTCTGATAGACTGTAATAACTTCAAAGGTTAAGGTCCTCTTTCATATATATGTTTTTTATTCTCTCTTTCTAATGTTTAGAACTTGGGAGTTAGAACAATGTTCTGCATTCTGCAGCTATGTACTGTGAACCTTGAAAGTATGCAATGGGTCTTTTTGGCCATTAACTTTTTCTCCCCCTTCTTAAAACACCATAATGGCCACTTCGTATTTTTCGTTTTCAGGGTTAATAAAAACGGGGTTGATAAAATGAGTTTGTATTTATGGGGAAAGAATAAGATCTTTTTGAAATGCTACCATCATTTTTGTATTATTTTGGTGAATTTCACGTGAGTCTTGCTAAGAATAGAATAAGCTGACTTGACAGCAGTTCAGATTTTTAGTATGAGTACAAGATTCATACGAATTTTACCTAATAATAAAGAATATTGAAGAGTGCATATTACTAGCATTGCTCATAAGACCTTTCCCTCTTGCATTATTGTAAGACATTTTTAGAGAGGGAGTAAGAGTCTAGATCAGCCTCTTCGGCCCTCCCTCAATATATATATATATATTAATTATACATGTAGGTTCTAATGATCTAACGAGAAAATGGCATAGCTGATGATTAATAATTGGTCGTGCCATTTGATCTCCCCGCTCGCTAGCCCAATATGCTTTATTAAAAACTCAAGTAGTTATCTAATCATTTCTCTATCCAAGGTTTCCATTGTTATTCTCTATAATTGGAATAATTATTTGTATCTCTAATGTAGCAAATTCCATAAGAAGTTAAGAAATAAAATGACCCATTCATGTGTCAGTAAATTGATTAGTTTTTATACTTTTTCAGGTCTTGGCCTAGCATGGAAAATAACCTTAGCCGTGAAACAGAAGGGCATGGATTGCCTAAAGTTCCGTCACTAGTTCAACATATATCATCAAATGAAGTAGCCAACTTTGACTCTGGTGACTTGAAAAATTTCAGCTCATCTTTCAAAGTAAGCCTCGTTATCATTACTTGAAGTTGAAAATTGAAAATAAATTTCCAGAGATTAGTCCCTTTGATGACACTTAAAAATTTTCAGTATTATACAGCATCCATTTTGGTGATTATAATTTAGGATATCTGTTTCCAATGACAGGAAAATGAAACAATCTCAGTAGGAAGCCAAGGCGATGAACATGCAGTCGTTAATCATCAAAATAAGCACTCGGTATCTATCAAATCGTCATTCTCTTGTGAAGAGGTTCAGCTGCATAACACCATAAGAGTTCTCTATAGTGGCGAAACTGATCGCAGCAATGGTGTTCCCAGTTTCTCTTCTCAATCAACTACTACAAACTCGGAGCCACCATTGCCATCACAATCAATGCCAAATGGCAGTGTGCACCCAGAGGCAGCGAACAGTGTCAACTTTACCAGTCTTGAAAGCATCAAAAGCTTGAATGATAAGAAAATTGACTTTTTTAAAACTTGGTCCCGTAAACTTGAGGGGCAATTATCAATTATGTGTGGAAGGATACATACACCAACTGAAGAAGATGATAATAACTTAAGCAACACTAATAAGCCTTTACCAGCTGATTTGTTCTTCAAAGCATTCGAAGGTTCAGAGTTACAAACTCCTAAGGTATGTGATTACCATCTACCATTAAGTGTAATCATATTTTGTTGAAATAAGTTTGAGTCTGGTGTTTGTCTAATGTATTTTACTTTTATTTACTCCTTCAGAAGTCTTCAGAAGAGATGGTGCTTCCTCAGGACAAGCAGTGGCCATTTCTTCTTCGGTTTCCGGTTTCGTCTTTTGGTATATGTCTTGGAGTTAGCAGTCAAGCAATTCTTTGGAAAACATTGGCCACGTCTACTTCCACTGAATTTCTTCACATAACCCCTAAAATAAATTTCATCCTATGGTTCATCTCTATTGCTATTGTTGCTACTATTTTCATCATCTATCTCTTCAAAATAATTCTCTATTTTGAAGCAGTTCGTCGTGAGTTCCATCATCCAGTTCGTGTTAACTTCTTCTTTGCCCCATGGGTAGCCCTCTTGTTCCTAGCTCTTGGAGTTCCCCCATCAGTTGCCAAAGATTTGCATCATGCAGTTTGGTATATTCTAATGGTTCCGTTGTTCTGCCTTAAGCTCAAGATATATGGACAGTGGATGTTTGGGGGCCGAAGGTTGCTCTCAAAGGTGGCAAATCCAACAAATCTCCTATCAATTGTCGGAAATTTTGTTGGAGCCTTATTGGGTGCCCGTATGGGCCTAAAAGAAGGGCCTATTTTCTTCTTTGCTCTTGGGCTTGCTCACTACATGGTTTTATTTGTAACTCTCTCCCAGATGCTTCCAACAAATAAGACCATCCCGAAAGACCTCCATCCAGTGTTCTTTCTTTTTGTGGCTCCACCTAGTGTTGCTGCTGTCGCATGGGCTAAAATTCAGGGTTCTTTTCATTATGAATCACGGATTTTCTATTTCACTGCCATGTTCCTATATATGTCACTGGTAAGCTTTTGTCACACTAAAACTTTAAATATGCATAACCGTTGTTTTTTCAAAGTTTTCCTTGCCTAAAAAGTTGGGCTAGGCTAATATAGTTTGCAAAACTTTTTCCTTACACAATCAATAATTTTAGTATTCAAGTTGCTTATTAGTTTAATATGCTTTTGCAGGCTGTCCGGGTCAATCTTTTCAGAGGATTCAAGTAAGCTACACTCCTATGTCTATAACATTGGCTATTATTTCATTGTGTTGATTTTTCTTACAAATATTGGATATGATTCCGCAGATTCTCAATTTCATGGTGGGCCTACACTTTTCCAATGACTGCTGCAGCAATTGCAACCATAAGCTACACAAATCAAGTAAAAAATGTTGTAACTCAAGCTTTGAGTGTAATATTGAGTCTCGTTTCTACATTCACAGTAACAGCAGTGCTTGTCTCGACCATAGTGCATGCCTTTGTCCTACGAGACCTCTTTCCCAATGACCTTGCCATTGCCACAAGTGAGAGAAAGCGAAAACCACGAAGGAAATGGCTTACATTTAAGACTTGGGAGCCATGATCATGCCAAAAAGACTGAAAAAAACTTGATGTTTGTTAATTCGGATAAAAATGATTTAGTTTAGAAGCTTGTTCGACAGCAACACACCAATAGTTCAAGTAATTCATCTTGTATCTGAACACTAAGAAGTCTCAGATCGATCCAAAAAAAAAAAAAAAACCTTAGAAGTCACAAATGAGTAAGAAAATAATGAGGCAACCAACATCTTTACTAATAACCTTCAGTGTTCAGACATGTGAGGGACATGAGTGAAAGTTTTAGATTTTTCTTGAGTAAACCCCATTCTAGTCCCTGACGTTGTAAATGCTGATTATTTTAGTTCCTAATTTTATGAAATCTTAATACTTTAGCCCTTGAATTTACAAAATTTAGACCTTTATTGTGCAAAACAACAATGGAAAATGAGATGAAAAATACCTAAAATGAATAACGTTTTGCAAAGTCAGAATCTAAGGTGAGAATTTTGTAAAGTTAAGGAGTAAAATGACATACTCTTACATTAGAATGAGGGTTTAATCAAATTTTCCTATGATCATGTATGTAAATTGACACATGAAGGTTCGCGTTGAAATAACAGAACAAGACTAACAGCAATGTCCTGTGCATATTGTCACACAAAGGAAACACGGTGTTCCATTATGATGCATTTGGAATATTGTTGTACTAAACTAAAAGTAATAATGTCACGAAAAGGAGTATGATTGAAGAACAGAGGAATTCTTTCATACACTCTTCTAAGTTAACATTTTTAGGATTGTCTAATCTGATTCAAAGCTAATAAAGATGCATGTTTTCATAAACTTCTAGCTAGAAAATAAAATTTTGATAATCGGTATCACTTTGTTAAAGAAAACTTGTTCCATTTATTATGTTTTTGGAATGATTCATGCCTGTAGAAATGCAGAAATATATATTAAAAAAACAAATGATAGGCTGCAACCAACCAACAATGACAAGAAATCAACACTAGTAAAATTATATATCAGTTCTATTTCCTTCTATTAAAGTAAATCTAGAAAGGAAGTCTCCATGATCAAAAAGTATCTAAATGTAAAGAATTTGAGCCAAATTTCATGTAAATCTCTATCTCAGTTAAAAATTCACATTCAAACCATCAAGTAGTCTTCCAATATAATAACCATAAAACCTGTACCATTGTCTTTTAGTGAACTATCATTAGCTTATTCATTTAATTAATCTCAATTCAAGTTGCTCATCCAACAAAAGTATTACTTTGGAGTTTGAACCTTTAAATCATGTGCAATAAAATTTTTCTCCTCGCTTCATTTTAGGAGATTTGACTCCCAAGAGTTTGTCAGAACTCAGACGCCACTAGCATATAAAAAAAAGGTCTTATATTACCAGCTTCCCGAAAGCTGTGTCAACTACTTCTTGCTCGAGCCTCCTTCACGTACTCTTTTCTAGGATTCACCCTAATGCTTCTAGGACCAAACTTGAGCATTGAAAACAAATTATATATTGATCATTTGTCCAAATTGAATCCTCAGCTAGTTTTATCCGCAAAAGTGAGCAACAAATACAATGTGCCATAGAAAAACAAACTGAATATGCATTTCTTATGGCACCTGTCTCTTTATACACCGTCCTTTTTTTTTAATACTTGCCAAATTATCCACATGTTCACCATATGTGATTATGATTATGTAAAAAGGAATTAAAAAGACCATTCGTCAGGTTGTACTGATCCATGCCACGCAGAAGTTCAATATATAAGTTCTAAGAGATTTCAAACAATGAATTTGCTTGCTATGTATCCTCATTAGTTAAGCTGATTGGCTAAGTTGCATATTTAATTTCCAATGTTTATGCGATATATTATGAACTACTAAAAAACAGCCCTAGTTCTTTACGTATTATAGCTAGGTTATCCACTTAAAGTTGGCTAATAGCTAATTGGTGAAAATGAGATGAACTTGTATAAAGGTAATTGATGGTACGACAAAATGATAAGACTGAAAGATATAATAGATAGATAAAGATTAGTTAAAAGATAAATAGCTAAGGTGAGTTGAGAGTGTGTTGGAATGCTATTGCTTCTTATCCTACTGGTTTGTTCGTCTTTAACTACAAATAAAAAATCATGTACTAACAAATAGAATTGAGAAAGCAGCTTAAATAGTATCATTAACACAGGAAATGTATGTTAGGCAAACTTTGTTCTTAATCTCAGAACAAAACAAAGCTCTAAGATTTATATCGTGCTAGATTATCAAGAATTTATAATTTGTGATGAATACTTAAATCCATAGCAATTAGATGAAAACTGTTACAGAATCTCTATAATAATCATTTACGTACGAATGGCGTGGTTTATTGTCAACCTTAACCAAAATGTCTTAGTTTTTTAATGAGACTGTCATCTCTTTTACTGATGAAGAGAAGGGAAATAATGTGTGTTTTGGTAAATTAGGACCATAATCAATTAGTTTTTTTTATATATTAATTAGTTAGGGTTCTCAAAATCTTCCAATGGTCGATAATGATATTCATTCATTAAATTCACATCAGCTTTAGAAGTCTACGAACTTACCGAATTTAACCACTTAAAATTAAGTCTATTAAATTAAATAGTTAATATAATTCTATTAAACCAATAAGAATTGATTTTAATGAAATGAATTAATATTTCAACCAAAGTTTGAGTTACCTCCAACAGAAAATACATTTGAAAAATAAAAAATATAATTATATTAATATAATGTTGACAGTTATAAAATAAATAAAAAATTCATGGTGATAAAAAAATAAAAATAGAAGTTTTAAATTCCTAATATTTAATATCAATATTATCTAACAAAAATGAACTTATTCGTATATCCATCCTAATAATATAATGTATTATAATAATATTTGATATATTGATTATATACACACACATTTATTAATATTTTATTCTAACAAAGTTATCTATTAATATGATTTATATTATTAGTATAGATTGATATCATTTATGTTAATAGTTTAATTTCCATCCTAGTACATAAAGGTTATTTCTATAGAACTAATTCAAAACATTAAATAGTTAATAAGATTTTGTTAACCAGTGTTTTTAAGCTAACGGTTAGGTTAAAATATTAAAAAAATTTACTAAAAATTATATAAGAATATATTTTAAAATCATAAAAAAAATATAAATTTATACATCTTAATAAAAATATTTTTTCTTTTATTTTTTTAATCAACGTCCTTGGAACAGGATATTAATTAGCATTTGTTTTGTTAATATATGATTTTTTTTTATAGTGTTTGATTTCTTTTGACTAACAAACTATTGGAAGTTGGATCAATGATTCTTAGACGAAATCAATTACAGTGGTAACCGACCACCATTAAGGTCCAATAATATTCACAAATCCATAGTCCATAACCCAATAGGCTCTTCCATCATAGACTAGACTATTTGTAAACTTAATTTTGGATCTTTTATTTTCTTGTTGGTGTTTTTTTTTGTTATGTGTGTGTGTTTTAGATTATTTTAAGTTTATAAAATTGATTTTGGTTGAAGTATAATGATTCATGTTTGAAAACTTTAATCTCAAAGGCAGAGATTGTAATATAATTTTGTTCCTGATCGGTTGATAGAAGTATAGTTGATCAGGTACCGAATTTATTTGTATTAATATTAACAGAATTCGGATTAATTTAAAAAGTTGGTTTTCTAGTTCTTAAGAGACAGCTGTGATAAAGGAGGGAAAGTGTACGAGGTTGGCGGGCCAGCTGGTGGCTTTTGGATTCGCTACTCAGAAGAAAATGACTTGATAGTTGAGTGCAATGAATTCGAGAATTTGGGTAGACATTGCATGAAAGATGAAATTTTCAATTTCTTATATATGCCACTAGTGGAAGTAGACATTTTCTCCGACCACACCCCATTAATATAATTCATATTAAGTGATACTAATATGATGAAAATCAATTAGATTTTAATATATGTATATATTCATCATTCATGATTGATTTCATTCAGTGACTGATGGAAGATTTTTCGAAAATTTTATTTAAATGTTTTATATCTATCAATTTTTTATGTTTCGTTTATTCAAGAAATAAATTAAAATTAGAAATAGATTTTGTCATTTGAATTTAGTTCCAAGATGAAAATTGATGAAATTTCGCCATAAGACAAATACATTGATAAAAAACAAAAAAATATACTCTCTAGATTTTAAAGATAAAAGTTACTACCGAAAAGAACTTCAAAATTTTTTTATGAATTAAGTTTATTTTATATTTGATTTTAGAGTTATTATAGACAAAAATCTTAAGTTAAAGTCCAATTAAACTAACTTTTTAAATAAGTTAAGTGGTGTCATATGAACAAAAATTTTAAAAAAATAGACTTCTAAACTTTTAGGTCCACATAAATATAAATCTCAATTTAAAGGTCAAAAAAACATTTCTATATTATATTAATTTAGAATACAAAGTCTAACAAAAAATCCTATTCTACTTAACCAATATATAAGGTCGAAAATACTTATTCTAAAATATCAAATCTTAAAGTTCAACCACTTATAAGTGTTTTGATCCAAAATAAGTCAAACAGAAAATCCAATAGACTTGGATTGAAATTAACCCAAATTTTCTTCAAATTCTTTATTTTTGATATTCTATTATTGCCGGATAATCTTTTATCACTGACATTATTCTACCAAGACATATATTTGCTAATCTTGAAACTGGTTTCAACTTTCATACGATAAAAAATTAATTAAATTTAACTGATGTATATATATGTATAGTCATCAGGAAATAGTTTCACCATTAATGTGAATATATCAAAGATTGCAACTATATGCTTTTATTTGTTTCTTTTAAATTTTCAGCATATTTTTAAAACAATAAGCACATGGGAATTAAATTGAAGATATTTATTTGCAAACTGGATCTTAAGGAGGGTCCCCAGCTTTGCAATGCATGAATATATGGTAACAGCAACCAACATCAAAGGAGTATCGTTGTCAAGCTTGGATATTTCGAATTTTCAATATATACAAGATCAATCAATGTTCTTGTCAACATGCTGGCAATCTAGCCAAGAAAAGAAAAGGAACATCTAAACCATTCTGGATATCATCATGTTTCACAAATGGTAGAAACTGTTATTGATACAAATAGCTATGCTGCCTTCCAAGGTCCCTTATTGTTTTACCACTTCAGACCTAATTAGTTACGCAACCCTCCACTCCACAACAAATAGTTCCAGTTCAATGTTGGTATGCAATAACTTAAATGATTCCATTCCATTCATGCATATATATATATATATATATATATATATATTTTATTTAATATAAAAAGTGCCATGAAAACCTTCCATTGCAAGCTAGGAAAACAAGAAGGCTTACAATAATATTGTGTTCATTTGTATTATTTTCTCCAACGAAGATGATATATAAAACCGAACAACTAAAATGAAAAGAACGTGCCTAATGCTTTTAACAAAATATTCTATTAACCTTGAGCTAAATCGCAGGTATATATATTAGTTATGCGAAGCCGACAAGGTTTTATTTTTTGCGTAAAATTTAGAAAAGAAAAGAGGAACATGTGAGATAAAATAATTAATGTGATAAGAAAATCATATCTCACGTCATAAACAATTTGCTTCCCACATATGTATGTAACCAGGTTTTGGATCCCTAGCTAAATAGTTTTGTCCAAGTGTCAATGCACGCGTTTTCAGAGAAGATGACTTTTGTCGTTTTGTAACATAGTTCACACTATTCACCGGCAACTTTATTATATGCCATGTATATACGTGTTTCTTCCCTCATAAAAAACGATAAAATTGCATTTCGTGACAATATGCATGGAAGTTTTAGGAATGCATTGCAGGTAAGATTATTTTTCTTCAAATAATAATACTCCAAAGATTTTGATAGTTTTGTTTCAGGTCGATCTCACGTATGTATAAATTTATTTGGAATATATATCATCTAATCATGGATTGTTGTGAATTGTGATAATCTAAATTTTTGTAAGTATAAACGTACAAATATTTAAAAATATAGAAGAAAAAAATATATAATTTTGAACAGTAAAAAGATAGCGAGTATATTTTTTTATATATGTTGGACATGATCATATCTTAAGCTATATACTTATCTAAATGTTATTTATACTGTCAGAAAAGTAAGAAAAAGATTTACAACCTATATATTATTAATCTTTAAATTAAAATCAACCTGAAAATAGACTATCTAACTAAAATAGGAACTTTATCTTGACATTATCCTAAAAGTTCCACTCTTAGCAAGCAAATCAACTCAGCCGTTACCCTCCAAGAGACTATGACAAAACTTGACATTCCACTCACAATTCTAGAGAATTCCTTTATCTGGTTGATCACAACAACATAAGGATGATGAAACTGTGTATGTTATCTTGGATAATAAAGTGCAAGGCAATTGTAGAATTCAATTCACAAATTATATCTCCAAGACTTGTTTTCCAAATTAACTTGAGACCTTGTAACAACCATAAAAATTTGTTGCATGACCACAAAAACCTGAGAATCCCAAGATCCATTTGCTTGAGGAGTTCCTAATTAAACCTCCAAAACCAGACGGGTCTGAGTTTCCAAGAGAACTACCATAAACGATGAACTTAAAACATGGACCAGTAGGTGGGCTACAGGCTATGTCCTACACTGATGAATTTGGTGTTGTTGCTCAAGTGCCTCCTGTTATAACAACATGCATCGTTTCTTTCATTATTATTACTTTAGTGTTATTATTAATGTTTTAAAATATATTTAAATGGCTTAATTTAAAAATGGTGCCTTATTAACCTTACATTTAGAGTCACAGCTTGTGACAATTCAATGGTCTTAACTTTATTTTAAAAGATAAGAATTTTAAGATCAAATTTTTTAAAGAAATTACTGGGTGTGACGTTTTTGTTGGTTTAATTTTTTCGGACATATGAGTTGATAGCTAAAAATCTTAGAATTTCCTTTTAAAAACAATAAATTAATTAATTTATAATATTTTCAAAAGAACTACGTCATTTATTATTATTCATTGCAGCGAATGATACTTTATTAAAATCCAATTCCCAAAATATTTTTCTAATTTTATCATTTATTCAAAATTTCACTAGTACCAAAAATAAAGTAAATGCACCATAATAAATATACAGTAATTGAATAAATAAATTCTCGTATCTTTTTTCTCATGATTAATTCTCAATTATTATTTAGGGTGAGTTAAATATTTTTAATTATTGAAATTTGGTAGAAGTACCATTTTTTTAAAAGATATTAATACCTTCTCTACTCTTAATCAACTTCCAAATCTAAAAATTTAGTTTCAATTTTACTTCTAGAAATGGATTTCTAACATTTCCCAATGAAAAAACTTTGATGGAGACTTTACATTTTTTGATTTATTTATGTTTTTCTAATCTATTGGTCTTGGCATGATCGTAGTTGTAGCAATTGTCTTATAATTGAAAATTATTAATTTTTTAATAATTATTTTAAAATTTATATCTAACATGCTTTTTAATTAATTAGCACTGTAAAAAGAAAAGTCTTTACACTAGCTGCATATCAAAATCTTTACAATAATTTATTTGTTTTATTCTTCAACATTCATGATAAAATTTAAGATAAATTATAAATTTGATCCATCTTTAATTTTTAATATTTACTTTTAATTTTTTTTTCTATAATTTTAGTTTAGACATTTTAAAAAATTCATAATTTTATTCTAACATTCAATTTTAAATATAATTAAATTTTTATTTTTAGATTTTGATTAATTAAGCTATTTTTTTATTGCTGAATATTAATGTCAACCTCATCGCAATATTAACGTATCATTAGTCAACTGTTAATTTAAATGTAAAATTAAGAATTAAACTAAAAATACTAATATTTTAAAATGTAAAAATTAAAATATTAAAAAAAATAAGAAAACTAAAATCACAAATCAAGAATTAAAGAGAGAATAAAAATTATAATTTAACCTAAAACTTAAATGTCATATAAACATATTTTCTTATTAAATACAATATTTGTTCTTATTTATAAAATTCAATTACCTAATTCACCGATATTAAAAAAAGTGATGAATTTATTTTATTTATTCCTTTTTAATTATCGAGTTTTTGAAAAAAATTATTTCTATTTATTTATTAATTTTAAAGTTGAAGATAATATTAATAATTTTCTTGTTATTTATATTTCTTATTTTTTTCATATTTTATTATAAAATAT
>JAMLFT010006311.1:0-16249 GCA_026544285.1 Pachyrhizus erosus
TTTTCTGATTCAGTTTTATATAAATTTTATTATTATGAATTAAAAAACTATCAATTGAATACGATTAAATTAGAAAATATTAATATCATTTTATAAAGTTAATTTTCCATATCATTATATTTATTGTAAAAATATTACAGTGTTGTTACACATACAACCCAACAATCACGTAATGGAAGTATTAATTGAATAATTATATATACTTATATATCCAGTTTTCCTTCTATCATATTTTATTCTTATGTCTCACCATATCATCAATTCACACTTATTACAAGAGTCATTTTTTCTTTTCTTTTCTCTCTTTTGCCTCCACCTGAATGCACCCTGCACTAATCACTACTCATTAATTACATTAAGGAAAGTGAGTACATGTTCAACTTCAAAGTCTTAGTTATATGTCTTTGTCCAACACCGTAGACTAATTAATATTTGTTTAAGTAGTCATATCATGACTTGTATTACTAAAATGATATATTTTGCTTCTAAAATTACTAAAATGGTATATTTTTTTTAAAAAATAATTTCTTGAATGATGTAAGTCAACCTTTTGAAAGCTAACTTCGCTTTATTTTTATACTTTATTGTAGTTAAAAATTCTACAAAGTTTTTTTAATGATAAAACTGCCCAAAAATTAGTTCTATCAAACCAAATTAATTTTCAGAAATTCGACTCACACAATTCAAGTAATTTTTAAAAAAAAAAAATAAGGTATGCTACTTTAATATAAAAATAAATATACTATTTTGGTAAAAATTAAAAGGTCTTTTTACTCTTCTTTACAAACATAAGAAAAATTCCTCAAAAGGAGAAAAATCATGAAAAAATGGATTAGACTTCAACCGAAAATTGGTAAAAGCACACCGAGTCATCAATCCAATTAGTCCAAGAAAATAGTGAAATAAAAAATTAGTCAAATTGGTAAAATAAACCTGTAAGAAAACAAGTTTGGACTGATTTTTTCAAATTTTTATTAATTTTTATTTTTAATACAAAAATACTAATTGGAAAAATAAAAAAATTCCTCATATACGTTCATGTATGTAGAATGATCATTTAACCATCTATTATTAATTTTTGCATCTTTGTAAGACATATAGTAAGATTCTTTTATGATAATTTAAAGTTTTGCTTTTTTAATTTATGTAATTTTTTTCTTTAATATATTATATGATATTAAATATATGTGTTTGTAATTAATGTTAGTTCAATTATAATCAATTAATAAACCGTGAACTGATATTTTTACTGTTTCAATTAAGGAAATTTGTGGAATGAAGTTATAATGTAGGTAGTACTTATTTCTAACGCAGTCCTATAATTTGCCCCAACAAAGTTTTTAGATCTAAATCCATTCCTAAACCTAATGAAAGTTAATGTTGTACATAATTATCTAATTAACACAATGTTTAATAAAAATAGCGTTGAAGACCAAAATCAAGATATTTTTATAGAATTTTAATTGTAATGTGTTGTGATGTAAAAAAAAAAAATATACTCAATTAATATGTTTTTAAGATAAATATTATAAATTTAAATATATTTATAATCCTCATAAAATCAAATAATTTTGATTTAGTTCTTATAAAAAAATTATTTTTTTAAAATTTAAAATCACTGTTTAATTAGTCACTAGTGTCTAATAAAAATTGCTCAACTGCTTATATATTTACCAAAAAGACAAATAACCATTTCATATAACATTGACTAGTATCTATGTTATAATATTTGCATGCGGCACTTATAATTATTTTTTTTAGATCTCTAAAATAAATTTTATATATTTAAGTTGATTAAAATGAATATTAAAAATTAAGAATAATGATTTCATATTTTAAATAAATGAAAAAATATAGAAATTAAAAATAAAATTAATTCATTTTATAAAAATTAAAAATATATTTAAACTATCATTTAAAAGTCGATAAATTTACTGTATATAATTCCAATTAAATTCATTTTTTATATAAAATAATAATACATATAAGTACTATCAATTCTTTCTTTCAAATTTTATAATATAGGTGAATACTTAATTTGAGTGGAATATGTAAATGATACAAAGGAAGGTAAATGAAAAAAAGAAGGATATATAATTTTTTTTAAAATGTTTGGGGGACCATGCCCCTGTGTCACCAATCAGCTCCCCATTGGAATATAAGATTAACCCACATGTGACTAACCAAATAATAGCACATGATTTAATTTGTAGAAATTGATAACAAAATTATACGTGTGGACGAATTCTTGGATGAAATTGATAACTTTTCTTGTTATTAATACATTTAAAATACATTATTGTATAGTTTTATTATTGAATGAAATTTATCCTAAACTACAAAATTGTATAATTTTTATTCTTTAATAAATTCCCACTCATGATTTCATAATTTCTAATAAATTTTAATTAATAATAAAAAATATTAAAAGATATATATGTTAATAACACTCTTCCGCCTTAATTATATAGTGATTTGTAGTGTGTGTGTGTGTTCTACACACCTACTGCATGATAGAAATTCCCCTGACTTTGCTCAAAATTTTGATGGTTCATTGAGTTAATTATATCATTACCCATACTTATGTAAGAAACATGTTTCATTGAGTTAAATATATCATCACTAATAGTCTCATACTTAAGCAATAATGATTAATAATTTTTGTCTGCATGATTTGTTGACTATCAGTTCATGTCATACAGATTTTGAATGAAAACTTGGTTGTCTTCTTCCTAAATTTTATAACATTTAATGTGTGGCTCTTAATGAGTTGAGGAAGGCAACATGAGTCTTTTTCATTTCTTGATATCTGGATGATGAAATTCCACGCAACTCTTCTTCAAAAGGTAGCATTTCATGTTATCCCTATCAAAATTCCAATTCAACTCTTTTATTACTTTGTCAATCTGATCTAATTTTGTTTAGATGGAACTGGAAGGAGGTAAGGATAATTTATTAAAGATGAATATTCAATTCAGTTTCGATGGATTTTAAGTATTACAATATTTGAGTTTTAATTACAACAATAATGTCTATGGTAAAGAAACAATTTCCAACTCTCTCATAATCCTTCTACGTATATATGGGTTTGGAATATGTCGTACATGCAAAATAAAGGCTGCCCCTAAGTACCAATATCACTAGATTCACGGCTTTGCCTCTTGGTTGCAACATCAACAACATAGAAAGTGAGAGAGAGACCATAAAGCAACCAAAATACAGAGCTATATTGGAAGTTATAGAGCTTTGATTTGATGGCCACTAACAAGGGTGAACATAGTTTGGGTTGGTCGAGATATATTAAATCGATTAAAATTTTATCGGGTTAAGTTGGATTATTTATTTTTTAATTTGTCCCGAATCAATTTAGATTAAGTAAATGTTTGGCTAAAGTTACTCTTAGTTCCTCAAAACAATCGTGATAAGAAAAAAAAAAAAAATTTACCTAGTAGCATCCATAATTTAACTTTACAATTTAAGTATAGGTGTGTTAAAACGTCTCTCTAAATACATGCTAAAAATGAGTTGATTCATGTTGAATTATTAAGTTAGGATATTTCTAATTAAATAACTCACGTGAATTTCTATATCTAATATTCTATAATTGTTTAGTCTTTCTCGTGAGGTCATAATTATCATTCTTTTTTGTTAGAGTATCATGTTATCATTCTTACTTTAAGTAAATCATTAAAATTGTTTAGTCTTTCTAATGAGGTCATAATTATTATTCTTTTTTTAGAGTATAATATTATCATTCTTAGTTCGAGTAAATCATTTATCCTCTGACTAAGAAACTTTTTTAATGGCGTTACAATGTATTTTACTTTTTGTATTTTCCATTTCAAATTATTTAAATTAATTTTTTATCTCACTTTCTTTAAAAAAGCATGGTTGCTATCCGAAGTAATTCAAACATTTTCTCTATTATCCCACAATTACTCTTATTTTTAGATCAAATTTTAAAAAATTAATTATAGTTATAATAAATAAAATGTTAATTATAGGAATTAATAAATTTGAAATATACAATTGAAAGATAATAAACTTGGAAAGAATAACTAAATAAGTATAGAAATGAACATCTTTATTAACATTATTTTTTTCAGTTAATTAATTAAATGTTTATAATTTTTAAATGTGTGTTTTCTTTAATATTATTATAGTTATAATTATAATATTTATACAACACGTATAATGATAGATAAGTTAATCGTGTTAATAGCTTTTGATTTAGCAACAATTTTCAAATAATGTAGTACAAAAAAGGTAAAAATTAATAACAATTTAATTATAGAATAAACAATAAAATAGATAAACGTATCATATTCCATCATTAATTAATACTTTAATACTATATGATTTTCCCGATAAATCCAGACAAAAGGAGCTTCTCAGTTATAATTCAAATTTATTGACTATAATAAATATAATTTAAATATATATTTTAAATATAAACAACTACTAAGATTGACTCTAAAAAATGCCAGTAAGGAAAGTATCGGTTGCATTCCTAAAAAATTATAATTATAATTATTATAATGAATATAATTTAAATAGGTCTTTAAAGGAGATTAAACAATCTATAACTTAAACATTTCATTCGATTGTCCAACTTTTTTTTTTTTTTAAAAGCTAAGAGGTAAAGGATCAATTTATTTAAATTTAAAATAAACATTAATGAAAAAATAATTTTAAATAATATTTTTTTTAAAAAAATAAAATTTATTTCTTAAAAATATAAAAAAATTATTTATTTTAAAAATAAATAATTTGCAAAAATATATAAAAAAAAATATTTATTTATATTAAAAAACACTTTTAAAAAAAATAAACACAAACAAATCCGTCAAAAAAAAATTTACACAAATAAAATTAAAACACAAGGTGTGCTTAAGTGACATAATAGATTACAGCCATAACTTTTTTATTATTATTAGAATAACATAATTTACTTATTTATATTTCTTGCAATTATCCTGTATGCATTACTTTTCATTAAACTAACAAAACTTTCTATTACAAACAACAAATTTCATAAGGTTTACTTTTCATTAGCACTCAGTTTTTATTTATTAACAAAAACAAAAATACTAAAAAAATGAGAATTATAGGCAATTATTTTTTTTGGTTTAATAATTTATCTTTAGACCCAATAACAATTGAAATTCCTGTGATGGGAGAAGGACAAAATTTTACCTTTAGAAATAAAAATTAAAAAAACACTAAAAGTCACATGCAAAAAATATAGACAATTAAAATAAACATTTTAAATAAAATTATCTATATTTTAAGAGGAGAAAAATCAATGGTCAATATTAACTCTTTTAAATGTTATGTAAGAAAATATCAATTTTATAGTTAATAAATGCCATCAAGATTGACCCTAAATATGAAATATTTATTTTTTCATGAAAATAATCAAAGTTCCATTTTAATTTATAATTAATCAAAAAATAATTATTATTAATATAATTTTTCATGTGTAATTGTTCACAACTGGAATTATTAATTTACTCATGGAATATTTATTTTCTTATGTAAATAATCAAAATATGTCTTTTATATATATATATATACTTTTTATTATTACATCAATCCACTTATTTTTAATTTACAATAATAAATAAAATTAAAAGATTTATTTTTATTACATTTGCAAGTCAATAATTGCAAATTTTATTATATGTTGTTACTTGCCTTATCTATAAGTCGAAACCAATATAAACTTAACAGCTTTTTTAATTTGAAAATCTAAAGTATGAAATTAGATTTTTAATTCACCGAAGAGTGTATCTCAATAGTTTATCACAACAATTAAATAAGAAGTAAATTTAATAAAATAGTTTTAAAAAAGTAAATTATTCAAAAATTTAAATGTAATTAGATTTTAATTTTAGAATTTAAATTCTTCATCATTATAACAATAGTGACTAAAAACATATATCACATATTCAATACTGATATTACTGAGATTTTTAATATTATTTATTTATTTATTTTTATATTATTCACGATAAACCTGATTTAGTAATTGTTTGAATTTTAATTTGATCTACAATATTTGTCTATCTATTTAATACATTAACATTAAATATTGATTTGATCATTTAAATGTTTTGATCTTTTAATATTTTAGGTAACGGTTTAAATTGATCATTACTATCCTTTTAAATTATTTTCAATAGTACTCACACATATACTGATTTGAAAATTTTAAAACAAAACATACAACAAATATTGAACTAAGCAACCATAATCTTTATATTGTATAAAAAATGAAACTACAAAAGTTTAAAAGAACATTATGATAAGATCAATGCTTATAAATCTTTGTCTACTTTATATAATATTAAATCTTTATTTATTAAAATACCTTACAATTTGGGTAAAAAAAACTATCATTTTAGAATGTGTAACTTGATTACTTATATATGTATATATATAAAGATAGGTAATCAACAAGTTGTTGATATAAATGAACCTGAGTTTGATCTCCTTAAATAAAACTTGAAGTTTGAATTTTATAAATAAAAAAAATATAGTTATTAATGTGTTTTGTTTCACATTTGAATATGATTTTTTATGTTTTAGATATGATTTTCGAAATTAATATTTATAATTTTCACAATTCATTTTCAATATGTTTTTAAACATGTTATAAGATAAGTTGCTTTCGATGTTACTTTTTTAAAAGTACTCATATACATATTTTCAATTTTCAAACTCTTTAAAAATTTGACCAAGTTTCAATTTTGACCATTCTTTAATTCTTATATGTGATTTTGATATTCTTATTTTTTTATAATTCTGATTTCTTTATTTTAGTAAATTTATAATTTTAGTCTAATTTTAAATTTGACTTATAATTATTTATTTTATTTTTATATTTTAATTAAGTAAATAATTTTTTGATGATGTCTTAAGTTAGGTTTAGGTTGAACATGAAAAGATCCGAACCAATTAAATAAATTTGGATTGGGTTTTGAAATTGTTGGAGTTAATCTAGACCCAGAAATACCATTATTCAAGAAGGGTCATATACAAATTTTTAGAATGAAAAAATGGAAAAGGACTGAGAGTGAATATTGAAAATATTGGCCAATCTTTGATACTCAAACGGGTAACAAGTCCATGGAATAACCGACCGATATATTAACAAAAAAAAAAGAAAAAAAATTAAACGAGGAGTTTATCCTCAAGCACAAGCATGATTCTATTATTCTAAAGAATGGAAGCATAAAGACGCCAAAAATGTTTAGGTCTGGCCATTGGAGCCATTCAAGCGACATTATTGTTCAACCTTAATTTTGATTTATTATTTATTAGATATCACTATTAATTGACGTTCAAGAGTGAAACGCGTAGATCCTAAATTGTGACTTGGAAGGGATAAATGAAGGAAACTTGGCCAATGAAATTTGTTTGGCAGTTTCCTAGCTAAAGAAATGGTATCCTTTGGCATTATAAGGAGTGACTCAGTAACCTCACACCAATAGCATTCACATGCCTACGTTTTTATGAAGAGAGAGAATAGAAGATAAGCACGCGGTGTGTCATCTAGTCAGCTACTACCTAAAACAAGTTGAGAGTGGACTATTCTTCTTTCTTAATTTATTATTGGGCCTTATCTAACCCCTCAATCCCAAACTATATTTCAGCCAGCCGCGGCGACACAACGCCGACACCTTCAAACCCCCTTTCAACTACCAACTACTCTCTCTCTCTCTCTCTATCACCCTCTCAATCTCTTCTCAGCTATGGCTTCCTCTTCCCACTTTCTCCCACTTTCTCTTACCCTTTCCCTTTCCCTTGTTTTCACTCTCTGCTACTCTCACACATCCTCCGTAACCCTCCCTGTCACTAAAGATGATTCCACACACCAATACCTCACATCCCTTTGTTATGGTTCCCCTGTTGAGTCTGCAAAATTTGTGCTTGATCTTGGAGGCTCACTCCTTTGGGCTGATTGTGCTTCCAGAAACACCCCTTCTTCTACCCTTGCCCCCATTTTCCACCGTTCAGTTCGGTGCCTTACTGCCAAGGGTCCCGAAATTGAGACCCACAGGTGGCTCTCGAGTCTCGCAAACCCTGTGGATCAAGATCAGCCATGTCAAATTCCCGCTGAGAACACCATCACTGGGAAAAGGGTCACCGAAGGAGAGCTTGTTGAAGACCTCTTTGGACCCTCTCACCAACTTCTTTTCACATGCTCCCCCACCCTTCTCTTGAACGGTTTAGCCACTGGCGCTAAAGGCATGGTGGGTCTTGGTAGATCTCGCACTTCTTTCTCTTCTCAGGTTTTTCACTCCCTTGGAACTCAGAGAAAAATAACTCTTTGCCTCTCTCCCTCTTCTGGGATTGTTCAATTTGGGAAAGTGGCGCACGAATCCCAACCTGGTTCTGAAATCCTCAGATCTCTCACCTTCACGCCCCTTGTCGCCAACCAAGACCAGACACACCCTTCCATCAACGTTAATTCCGTCAAAATCAACGGCAAAAAGGTTTCTTTCGACACTCCGTTAGGTGGGGGAGCTCAATTGAGCACGGTTGTGCCTTACACCACTCTCCAAACCTCGATCTATGCTAACTTGGAGAGCGCGTATTTGAAAGCTGCTTCGTCTATGAACATGAAAAGGGTTGATCCAGTTTCACCCTTTGGGCTTTGTTTCGAGTCCAACGGCGTTGGAACCTCGCAAATGGGGCCCAACGTGCCGGTTATTGATCTGGTGCTGCAGAGCGAGATGGTGAAGTGGAGCATCTATGGAAGAAACTCGATGGTGCAGGTGAGCAAGGATGTTATGTGCTTAGGGTTTGTTGATGGAGGCGAGAATCCAAGAAATTCCATTGTGATTGGCGGGTATCAATTGGAGGATGTGTTGGTACAGTTTGATTTTGATACTTCCATGGTGGGATTTAGTCCTTCGCTTTTGACGAAGCAAGCTAGTTGCTCTGATTTCAAACCATAGTTCTGGTGATAATAATTTATTATCCATACCACATAGTTTTCTTAGATTAAGATGAGTTTTGAGGAGTTTAACAGGTTCTGTAATAACCCTTTTTTATTTTTCTTTTTTGCTCCACTGCGGTATGTGTATACGACTACTTAAGTGCCTGTGGCGATGGCGTTTTTGTTTGAAATTTTATGTTGAAATACTTCTTCTCCTATAAGGAAATTGGCTGAGTTATTATGAGTTAGTTGCCCCATTGGAACCATATAATTTTTGTTTTTGTTTACTTTTAATTGGTCGGTATGGTTGATAAGAAACGCATTTTATTATGGAATGTTGATAGTGCGAAAAGCATATCCGTTATAAGAGAAGGTAAAGATACAACACAATACAGCTCATCGCACACAGTTTTCCCAAAAACAACAAACAAAAGATGTGGTGCACAGAATATCTTTTTATTCCTTTTAAGATGCTGTTTAGTGTCTAGTTCTCTGCTACAGAAATTATCATATTTTTTATACACACACTTTTCTTTTCCCCAAAAATTAAGCTTCTGGAACCATGTTTCTTCGCTGCTGTACTCAATTCAAATAATATTAAGAAAGCAAGTCTACAAAGTACAGCTAGTCTGCTACATTATCCGTGGCATAAACTTTTAAATACTTTCTTTTGCTTGATAATTCGACTTTCGGAATTGAAAATTATTTTGGTATAGAATTTTATGTGGAAATATATCTAAGTGCATCACTATTACATTTTTTTTCTATTGAGAATATGAACTACTCTTCCATTAATAATCCTATCTTTGAAACAAGTTGAGGCTAAACGGCGCTTGCGTTGGTAGAAGCCAGCAATTTTACAGTGACTTATCCCAAGCGTATTGCATCTCTCTGTCAGTCACAATATAAATATTTTTTTATTAGAAAGAATTTTTACTTCCTCAAACTTGGCAACACAGCATCTTTCCCTATATGCAACGAAAATTATGAGATGTATTGTAATTTGTAATATGTTCCGGATAGCCTAATGTTCGCTATTAATGTTAGAAGTAAGGAATTAACAGTGAATTATTTTATAAAAAAAGGGTTATTAATACAATCTCACGATAATTTAAAATACATCTCCAGCCCAAATTTTAGAAAAAAATTACTTATTAGTTTTTAATAAATGTTTTTAGGATACTATGTTTACCAAGATTCCTGTTATTTTAACGCCACCTTACGACGACACGTATAGGAAGGCAGGTTCAGTACAATTATAGCACAAAGCCACTTATTGTACAAATTTTAAACAACTATATAGTATGACTAGTTTTATACGAAAAACATGTTTCCAAATGTTATTGACCAAATATTAGATTAAAAATAAAAAAATGAAGTCTTTGACAGAAATAAAAAACCTTGCAGTGATAAGAGTTTTCCTACATTACGAATTGGTAAAGACGACCATTTTCTTTTCTTTTAAATTAGGAAAAAAGACACAATATGTATTTCTATAATTTTAAAAAAATAAAAAATATAATAGACATTAAATAATAGTGGATGATTTGTAATAGAATATAGGTTGGTTGAATAAAGAAATTATAGGAATAAAAAAGAGATAAATAATATGTTAGAATAGAATGAATTGTTTGTGATGAAAAAAGTGAAAGAGTAATTAGATAGTTTAAAATGTAATTTACATATAATTAAAAGTATAATTTAATCTAAGTAAATGTATGTACTAATGAAGATTATTTTGTTTATACGATGAGATAAATAACAACTAGTAAAATAAAGATTTATTTGTATTTTTGCTTTCTTAATTAATGTAATTAAGTTATTTTAGTTTTTCATATTTCAGTTATATGAATTGAATCTTTTGTGTATCGTAAATATGTGATTTTAAATTTTAAATTTTAATTAAGTAAATTAGAACTCTTAAGTATCATAATTGTGTTTTTTATCACATTAGTGCCTAGAGTGGATGACTCATAAGAATTTGATAAGTCTCACCCATTTTTTTGGTGGGTTGTATGTATAATATGACAACTAAAATACTTACTAATAGGTTAAAAAAAATGCTCTTGGATGTGATAGATCAAAGGCAAAGTGCGTTCCTTAGTGGGAGAAATCTTCTACATAGTATGCTTATTGCTAATGAAGCCATTGATGAAGCAAAAAGGAAAAATAAAGTCGCCTTATGTTTAAGGTGGATTTTGTGAAAGTGCATGATTAAGTGAATTGGTGTTTCTTATTCTATATACTACAAAGGTTAAGGCTTGATGATAAATGGATTGGATGGATGAAAAATGCTTAATGTCTACAACCATTTCAGTTTTGGTCAATGAGAGTCCTTCCTCTAAGTTCTCATTGCAAAGAGGATTAAGATAAGGTGACCCTTTAACACCTTTCATTTTTACTGTTGTGTGGTTTCATGAGAGACTATTCATAAACAATTATTTGCATGTTTTAGAGTGGGTAAGGAAAAGGTGGAGCTAAATTTGTTACAATATGCGAATGACACATTATTTTTGGGTAAGGTGTCTTTTCATGAATGTGGTTATGATTAAAAGTATATTAAGATGTTTTGAGTTGGTGTTTGGTTTAAAGGTAAATTTCTATAAGAGTTTTTTCTGTGTAGTGAGGGTGGAAAGAAATAGTTTTGAGAGGTTTGTAGGTTTGATGAATTATAAAGTACATATATTATCTTTCACTTATCTGGGTATGCCAATCAGACCAAACCTAAGGAGAGTGGACATGTGAAAGCCTATTATCAAAAAGTTAAGTAAAAAGCTTTTTGCATGGAAATATAAGATGATCTCTTTTATTGGTAGGATATGTTTAATAAATTATGTTTTAACATCCTTGCCTCTATTATCCTTGTCCTTCTTTAAAATGCCATATGAGGTAATTAAAGAAGTAGTAAGCATTCATAGATCTTTCCTTTAGGGCCGCATGGAGGGAAAAACATATTTTGAATAAGTTGAGAAAAGATGTGTCTACCCCAAAGCCAAAGGGTGCTAGTATTAGGGACATAATAAATTTCAATATAGTTCTCCTTACTAATGAAGATGACAGTTGTTCCATAATAAACAAGCCCTACAGTGTAAAGTTCTAACTTCAAAGTATGGGGGTTAGAAAGGACTCATGAATTGGGAGGTAGGTAATATGTCATTTGTCTAGTGAAGGGATTTGTGTAAGGTGTGTGGGGGCATGATGCAACGTCCTTACTTATCACATAACAAAATAACTTATTTCTTCTTCAATTATAATTTTGGATGAAAATAATATAATTGAAAATATCCTTTCAAAATCTTACTTAAGAAATTTTAGTCAAATTAAAAATCACGTAACTCAATCTTATAAAACTTTTGTATAATTTCTAAAACATTTTTGCAATAATCTATGATATAATAAAAAAAAACATATTTTCATAACTAAAAACTTGTCTAAAAAATCATTCATGATCATTGAATTATTCACTAATATTGAATATTACTAAAATATGTACATAGTTAGAGAGATGTCTCTACCATCCACCTATCTCACTCAAATCAAGCAATCAAGACTTTTAAGGAGATCCTTAAGAAGTATATTTTTGTGTATCTTCCTCAAGAAACTCTTCAATATATTCCTCATAAGAATCATCCAATGCTAGAGTCTCTAGGATACTCTCCTACTTGTCGTCTGGAACATTAGACACCATCAATCTAGCTCTGGTCCCATGAAAAGATATGTGTGACACCATTAGATAAGGGGAAAAAATCAGGACCAGAGAGAAAATAATTTGATCCAACACCCCCTTCATGATCAGGTGATACAACTCTAGAATGTGAAGTAAAAAAGGGAAAGGATGTGGTTGGACTAAGTTGATCAACATGAAAATACAGTGGCGTCGATTGAGTGAACCACATGTTTAGATCAAGAAGAATGAAGAAAAAAGACAAAAGTAGAAGCAAAATTTAAATACTAAAATCTAAAATGTATTACTTGAAGATAAACAATAATTGGATAAAATATATCTATAGTCTCTCAATTTTGATGGTTTTTGTTTTTAGTCTCTAAATTAACATTTGACCGATCTTAGTTCCTCAACTATTTTTGTGTTTGATTTTTGGTCCCTATCATCAAACGTATTTGTTAAATATTGACGTGACAAATATTTTTAGGATAAAATATGTTTTTAGTCCTTCAACTTTATATAATTTTTATTTTTAGTCCCTAAACTAATATTTGATCAGTCTTAATCTTTCAATTAATTTTCGTTTGGTTTTTTATCTTTGTCGTCAAATGTATTTATTAAATAAATGATGATTGTAGTAATTATTTTTTAATTATTTTAAAATATTTTGTGGTATTTTTTTTTATGATTTAAAAATTATTTTAAATCATAAAAAATTCTTTAATATTCTATATCTAAGCAATTTCTAGTAATTTTTAATAAAAAAAAATCACCACAAATATCTTAAAATAATTAAAAATTGATATGTCATTATTTAATATAGACACTTAACGATAAAGATAAAAAAATCCAATAAACAAATGATTGATGAAAAAAGATTGGTTAAATATTAAAAAAATAATTGTCACGTAAGAATTTAATAGATATATTTGATGATAAGAACAAAAATTAAATAAAAAAATAATTAAAGAATTAAGACTGATTAAATATTAATTAGAACACTGAAATAAAAAATCATAAAAAATTTAACTAAAAACATATTTTATTTAGAATAATTCATAAAATTAGTTCAAAATAAATATTATAATTGAACTAATTATAATTAGCTTATTTTGAATTTCATGTGAGACAAATTAATTAATTTAACTTATCTAATCTAATTTAATTAATTGAATTTGAATTCTTAAATGCATCGAATTAATCCAATATTATAAACATCCCTAACTATTTGTTCGTACCATCAAACATTTCTCCATTACAAAAGTGACTTTTGAAAAAGTGTTTTAAAATTTCTTTAATGGCATAGACATCCTTATATCCCTATTTTTTATTTTATATTTTATTTTTGTAAGGAGGCGGGGGTGTTTCCTCCGATCCTTTTGGTTTATTCTCACTGTGTTGATAACTCCTGTAAATTTCAAGCACTTTGCGGATCGTATCATTCACATTAAAATCTGTTGCAAAACAAAGTATGCATACACGACTAAAATCTAATTTATGCTATGTTTAATTTTAAAAAAATAAATATGAGATTATTATTTAAATTATTTGGTAGAGAAAAAAATGATACACTTTTGAATTTGATAAATAATATTTATCTATAATCTTATTATTTAAATATTAAATACAGCAAGAATATAAATGTTTTGCCATTTATTTGTAGTTCGTAGTCTAGCAAACAAATTTACATGAAATTTTAAAAAAAAAATTGCATGAAAGTTGATTTACAGTATAAAGATATTTATACTCATTGTTTTTAAGTTTAGGATGAATATTTTATAATGAAGTTTATAAAGATATTTGTACTAACAAGAAATAATTCTAGTGTAATCACTTGTACATGAGATCAAGAGAATAATTAATAACAACAATAAAATTAAAATTAATAATAATAGACCATTTTATTTAAATATTTTAAAAATTTAAATTAAAATATAGAAGATTGTAATTATCAATACATTTACCGTAATAATAATTATTGTCATTATGATGTTATCATTACTATAGTTACCGTGCATCATCATTAACATGATTATTATTGTCATCAATTATCATGAGACGGTGCAACAATGATAATAATTATGTAGTGTTATGAGATATCGTGGTGATGTCAATAATAAATGATAATCATAATTATAATAATGACAAATAACAATCATGATTGTGCCAATAATTATCACAATGATGACAATAACTATTATAATAATAATAATAATAAATTTTAAAAAATAATAAAATAAGTGAAATAATTTTGAACTTAATAATTAGTATCTTATGTATATTTAGTTTTTATTTTATAAATCTCGTAGAGATTTCATCATTACACAAAATTTTAATTTTAATTTTTAAATATTTTAAACTTAATAATTTATTATTTTTAATTTTAATTTAATAGTCATTATTAATTATTTTTATATTTTAATATAAGTAATTTCTTATATTAACAAAAAAAAATATATATTAAATTCATAAATTACACACTGTATGAGAAATTTCATGATAGACTTAGACGTACTAAAATTTAAATAAAAAAACTTTTGAATAAACATTTAATCACTTACGCAAAAGTAAGTTTTTAAATGTAATCTTTATAAATATAATTTTTTGGTTGAAAAAGAAAAAAAAATCATTTATTAAATGGTCAGTACATAAAATTCTCATATAAATTATTGAATAACACCGTCCCACTAAAAAAAAAAAAAGTTAAAACGGTTTAAATAAAATTTTATAAAACTTAGTGAATATGAAATCCGGACAGGTGGTGTTACTGCATCAAGCGTACACGATTCTTAGCAGGAGTTTTAATTAAACAAAAATGTGAATAACAACATACTTTTGAATACAGTTTATACTAAGATTTGTGTTAAAGATATAAAAGAAAGTAAAATTGAGTCATAATTTAATAAATTTCAGATATGTTAATAACATTTACGATGGATACGATAAGCATATTAGAAATATGCAATATCGTAGTTTTGACACGTTGTAGATTGGTACATAGATGTTGATAAGGGATGGACATGCATTGGACAGGGCGTTGTTGATAAGGTGTGGAAAATAGGCAGCGTTGCTGGGAATGAGTCACTGAAAAGGTAGTACGAGACAAGTTATGTTCTTTATCACGTTCTCCTGTAGTCACTTTACACGCCAACAACGCAACAAAACTCACCTTCATTAATAAATCACGTGTTTACATCAACTTAAATATGAAATAAGAATTGCTTAAACTATCACCTTCCTTTGCTTCCTAACCTAACTTATCCTCTCAACAGCACGTGTTAGGTAGTGTTTCAATTATATCCTTGTCAGCATTAAACCACAACAACAACCAACCCTTATCTTATTAAATGAGATCCACTGTATATATCCAACTACCTTATTCCACTGATTTAAAAATTTCAGTTTCAACAATGATATTTCTATTTTCTTTTTTCCTTTTTATAGAATTAAACATCATTGTGTCTACTCTTTCAATTATTGTTTGTATAGTTTTTTTTATGTGTTCAAATCATTTTAACACTTTTTTTTTATTATCTATTATGCAATGAATGTTATATGGATTTTTTTTTTTATATATATAGTTATTTTAAATTTTATCTTTTCTTTTAAATTTAAATAATTTTTAAAATTTTAAAAAT
>JAMLFT010006312.1:0-16248 GCA_026544285.1 Pachyrhizus erosus
TTGATGGTTGTTATTAAAAACATAAAGTATTATATATTTTGAAAAACCATGAAAAAAGAAAATAAAAACAAAATTATAATATTTTCTAGAGATATAAAACCAAAACTATTATATTTATAGAGATATAAAACATTATTATTAACTACAGATTTAGAATAAGCACTGAAACAGATAATGACGAGCACTAAAAATTTACAATAACCAATAAATCGCTACATATAACAACCATGGACATATTTAAACTAACTTTTCATTTATGCATAAAAAAACTAACATTTTATTTATTTAAAATAACATTTATATAATATCTTTTCTATTGTAACAAATTTATTCATATATTTAAGTTTTGATTCTTAGATACTTATACAACAGAAATACTTTATTTATTTTATTATGTTATATAATCTAACATTTTTCTATACTTTCATGTACAACGAATCAACTGATTCGATATTATTTTAACTTAATTAATAATTTAAAATTTGAATTTTAGATAAATAATCAAATTAAATATTTTTTTTAAAAAATTATTATCTACAATTATACTAATTTGCTCAAATAGAATTCTCTTTACACAATGTGAGGTGTATGAAAAAAATTAAATTAATATTTTTTTATTTTTTTTCTTTTTTTTAATTTATCATTAGATATTAGGAGTGAATAAGTTCTAATATGTCTATAAATATAACATCGTTTAAAATTGACTTTAACAAGTTTAACTTTTAAAATTAGATTTTATGTATTTTTAGAATAAATTTAAATTATATTTTAAGTCATTATAATCAGATTTAATATTTTGTATTCTTTTAAAAAAGTAATTTTTTTAACAATTGTATATATTAATAATAAATTTTTATTTAATAAATAATATTTATACAACATAATATTGTATTTATAAAGATATTAAAATATAATTTTTATTTAACGATTTATAAAATATAATTATAGATTATGTTAAAATATAAGTTGATATAATTTGATGTTATATACTTAAAGTCTTAATTAGATGAATTTTAAATTTAAATAAATGATTATAGCAAAATTTCCGATAGAATAAAAATAAAAATAATTCAGTGTGACTCATTCCTTGTTGACCCTATTGTATACATATCCTTTATCCTCTATGAATATCATTTTGCATTAAAAATTAATGGAAGAGTAAAAGGCAAAAGCTGTAGCAGTGGGGTGTTAATTGAAAGGAAAGACAGTAGAGTAGAGGAAGCAGAGAGGAAATAGCAAGAGAGAGAGAGAGAGAGAGAGAGAGAGAGAGTTGAGTTACGCAGTTCTGACATAGCCACCATTTCATTCACCACTCACTGCCACCCCAACCACTTGGTTTTGGTCTTTCCTTTGCCTCTATAGCCGCCTCAGCCCTCAGGCTCTTCCTCGTGGTCCTTACTCTACCCTATACTATCATCTATTCCTCACCTTCCTCTTTTATTTTTCTTTCTCATCATTTCTCACACCCTCCAACTTTCGGGATTCGACTCAAATTGATAGAGAAACATCACCTCTGTGAATTACAAGTCTCAGGTGGTGTTTGTTCCCACTTTCTGTCCTTTTTCAATCAAACCTCAAAAATCTCACTGCATTCCTCAGGCTCAGGGTTGGTGAATGGTGAGTGAGATGAGATGAGATGGGACTCCACCCCATTTCTCTTTTTAACCATAATACAATTGCCCCTTAAGTACCTCTCTCCCGATTGAGACCGTTCCGTTTTGGACTTTTTGTCCACGTTGTACATCAATCCAGAATCGCCCAATTTTACACCAAGTTTCCACCTTTCCTCATCTTTTACCATATACACAACACTTGAAAACATGGAAATTTTTTGTCTTTCAAGATCGTGAGAATCCACCGAGATTTCACAGGATCGATCCTATTGAATTAATACCATTTACACATACATTAGATATTCCCATAATTTTTTTTTTTGGAAATTTCAGATACCCCAGTTGTTGTTTTTGTTTAATTGTGGGTTGGTGGCAACTCATGCACAAGGTAAGTTTCCGTGGTTTTGGTCATTGTAGATTCTCAAATAATTTTCGCAGACACGTAGAACTCAAATACAACCCCTCAAATCTGAAACCCCCCTCACACTTCTTACTCGTACTATCCCTTTCCCTTATTACCTGCATGCTTCTCCAAGCCACCACCAACACTTCCTATAGTTTCTAGCATATAAATACAAAACAACACATCCCCCGAACCAACACACACACATACGCACTCAAAAGTTCAAAGGATCGAGATGGAACAAGGAATTGGAGAAGGAGGCGACATGAGCAAGCAACCTCAGGATTCAAGAGTGAAAGAGATGCAACAAGATGATGCACAAGTTCAGGTTCAGGCTCCTCAACAACCCCAAAAGTGTCCTCGATGCGACTCTCTCAACACCAAATTTTGCTATTACAACAACTATAGCCTGTCACAGCCTCGTTACTTTTGCAAAACATGCAGGAGGTACTGGACTCAAGGTGGAACCTTGAGAAACGTTCCCGTTGGTGGTGGTTGCCGCAAGGGGAAGCGCGCCAAAAGTTCTAATTCATCTTCATCGGAGAACTCTTCTTCCCGGTCACTGCCTCAACAACAACCACCGCAAGAGGTGGTGGTTCAAACTCAACCACCATCCTTAACGGTGGTGAGGGCTAAAGACCCTTCTTCAGTTGTGGGTTCACCCTTCTACCAAAGTAGTGGGTACTTGTCTTCTCTGGCTGCTATGCATTCACTCAATCCATCATCGCACCCTTTTGATCAGTCTCTTAATGTTGCGGGTAGTGACGCCTTGCGTTCTTCCAATTTGGGCCTTCTATCTGGTTTAAATGTTCAGCACCCAATTGGGCTAATTCGTCCACCGCACTTGTACCAAATGGGGAGTGGTGAAAGAGAGGTGGTGTCTCTGTATGACCAAGGTTTGGTTAATCCATCATCCAGTATAGCCAATACCAATACTAATAGCAGTGGTGTTTCCCAGCATGATTGGCCTCAGAGCTTCATCAATAATAATAATAATAATAATAATGCTAGTAATAGGGCCTCTGATGCCTCTTTGTGGAGCACCATCAGCACCACTATTGGCAGTAGCTCTGAGAGGACTAGTACTGGTGGTGCTGGTTCTTCTTCTTTGGTCACAAATCAATGGCCTAATCTTCCAGGGTATGGCCCTCCACCATGATTTCATTCACCTGTTGCACCCTGAGAATCCTTCAAGTCATTGTTCTGAACAAAATTGATTTGTCTTTTACCAGCTTCGTCTGTTTGATGTCCTTTAGGTATATGATCTTCTAGCATAGGTTTATTAATAGCAGGTGTATTGGTCTTGGTTGATTGTGCAAACATTGGACCGTAGAGAATTTTGTGTTGGTTGGTGTAGTTTATGTAAACGGTGGATCAGTGACCGCAGTAGCATTTTATTTCTTCCTGTGTCATAGATAGTTGAATAGAGAATTTCTGGGTTGGGTCAGGTTGTTTCGAAACATTTTACATATAATTTTATAATTATACAGTTATCAGATGAAGTTTTTTTTTTTTTTGTTACAATCTATTAGTATCCTCTGCCTTTTTAACTTATTGTCTTGCTCAAACCAAAGTATGATTAGTTAGTTAAAGCTAAACTCTATAAGGAATGTAAAATTCCAAATTAACGAGGCAACTTTTGTTAAATGCATGCACAAAGGGAGTGATGTCTTTGGTGAAAAAGTTGATGGAATGGTTCCATATTCGGCATGTGGGTGACTGAAGATCCAAATTCTCTTTCGCTTTAAAGAGTCCCGTTTGTTTTATTTGCAATTGTGCTTGGTGCGCTTTATTATTGCGCTTTAGCTTCCTGTGGCTCATTACTAGCCAGTATCAGATTCTCGTTTTAAAAAATTGATATTATATATAACATGGGAAGTAATTATTTTTTATATTTTTTTTATACATCATATAACATTTGTCTTAAAAACATTCTCTGAAATTTAAAAAATAACTTTTTATAGTCTAATCTGTGTGTTAAAAAAAGCATTTTCTCCGTACCATGTGTGAGGGAACGTCTTACTAACTCCTCCGAGCTAATAATGCATGCAAACTGTTGCTTGTCCTTGTATTTTGACGTTGTCAATTGCAAATCAAAAGGCGCATGTGACCTACCATGGGTTTCCCTGATTATCTGATCATTAACTAACCCACTGTCCACATGGGTGTTTATTTCTTATTTTCGCCCTTTTCTTTTTGGCAGGACTATACATGGTTTAAATGATCGTTGATGTTCGTATAACTGTTCCAGAATATAAATAGGAACAGACTTAACTAAACTAGAGAAATTAAATTATAGTGTGTCAGATGCAAATGGTTCAGTTGATTTTGCATCTCGTTGAAACACATTCATTAGAAGAAATTATACTCATCATCTCTAAAGATTTTAAAATTGTATAAATATTTTTTTATTTTTTAATATTTAGATTAAATTATTATTTTATTCTTCTTATTTTTTAAAAATTTCAATTTTGATCGTTCTATTTTTATTTTTAACAATTTTAATCCTTTTTTTAAAAAATTATCAATTTTAATCTCTCCATTTATAGTGAGTTAACATTAATATCATTAATAGTCAATGTAAAAAATTTAACGATAGAATTAAAATTGTCAATTTTAAATATAAGAGGACTAAAATCACTAAAAATAAAATACATGATCAAAAATCAATTTTTTTTTTGAAAAATAACTAAAATTACAATAATTTTTTTATAGAAGAAGACAAAATAATATTTTTAAATAATAAAAAAATTAGTATAATATATAAAAAAGTTCCGATGTATATTTTTCAATTGTTGAATAATAATATAAAGAATATAAATTATGTATACAAATTTTTCGTTTAAGTTTTTTATGGCTTTTACTCAATACATTTTTTTTTTGCTGTTTAAATGTTTAATTTTATAATATTTTGTATGATTTTTAAAAAACATAGTGCTTAAATTTTTTATTTATTTTTAATATTTATGACAGTTTTAATCCGCCAAAAAATTTGTAACAATTAAAATTATATAAAAACTTAAACAAAAAATTTTCATGTGTAAATTTTACTCACTAGGTCATTACTTGATTATTAAAATTAATGTTAAAGAAAAAATAAAATAAAATAATTTATAAATAATTAAAAAATAAAAATAAAATTATGAAAATTTGAAAATATAAATTAAGATAAAATGAAGGAGAAGAAATATATTTATCTTTTTATATTATGAATGTGATTTTTTGGGTGCAGATCGTGTTTCCAAACACATTCACTCATAAACATAACTTGGACAATTCAGATTAATACAATAAAGAATTATATAAGACATAATTGGCATAAAATTTTGAAAATTACACTTAGAAAATATTTTTGGGTCTTGATAGATAAAAAAAATAAAAGTAAGAGATAAAAAAAAAATGTTGAAAAAGTGAAAGATTAATTTGTTTCAATATTTTCACTCTAGCATTAGCGTTGTTGTACACGAGCTTAACCGGTGTTACGAAAAAGTGGACTAGGGACGAAGTGACCAAAATATGTACGAAATGCTGGTGTTCGTGGGGTGTGTGAGTCGTGGCTTTCGATTAAAGCATATCTTTGGTCTGCCATAAGGAGATCTCTAAGCAGAGAGAATATAAAAGCAGTGAAACATCTCGAGATAACTCCCCACTCTGCCGCATCGTTTGTCACACGAATGTGGAACTTCTGACAGGGGAATGCATCAGCAATCACTATGTAAAATTCGAAAATAGCACCCCTGTGGTGTGGTCACCAAAACCAGTTTAGTATGGTTTATCATTTCTGGCTAAGCATTTCATTAAGGGTGGCAATTTAACAAGTTTGGCACCTATCTATATTAATCATAGTAGAGAAATTTTTTACAAGATGAACGTCGTTCCAATTTAGATACTTATCTCTAAAAAAATTTAGAGACTAGCATCATTGTCAATACTTCATTATCCAATACATTTTCAGTATGTTTGATTACGTGTTTAAATGTAAACTTACGTTGTTTTCTGTTTGGATAGAAGATATGCCAATTGTAATTTCTACATATTATTCCTAATTTGACGTGATTTTCTGAATTACAAATGATTTTTAGGATGCACGTGCAGTAGATAAAAATAAAAAATAAAAATAGGCAGGTGAGTAAAAAAAAAAAAGAAATATGTGAAAAATAGAAAAAAAAATCATATGAATTTTGATTTAAGAGAAATAAAGAATGAATAAAAGTATAAAAAATAAAATAATATGATATAATTAAGTTTTCAAGTCATTTTTAAACAAAGCGTTACCTCTTTGTAAATTCTTTTACCAATGGATCCCATATATTATTTGAATATTTCATTGCTATTTGATAACTATACCAAATTATCATAAAATTAATTTCCTCTTAAAATTTATAATATAAGAACAATATAGATCATTTTTCTTAAAGATACAAGTTCATTATCTTAAATCTTAATTTGAAAACATAATTTAGAATATTTTTAATTAAATTTTTTTGAGAAATAGTAAAAACAAAATTTAGAAAACACATATTTAAGAAATGTTAATCCAAGAATCTAAACGTGCAGAATTATCATAATCATTAAATTTTTTTGAATCCTCTTAATTATATCAACACAAATTCAATTAGATAAATATTTAACATGTATTCACAAAAATTGAAATCGCAATTGTAATTTTTAATTATTGCAAATTCAGATATAATTAATTAGTTGATTTAGGCAATTAATCAATTATTTAACCTCTATTATATTAGCTTAATCAATCCTAACCTAATTTTAGTTCCAAATCAAAAAATCATTTATAATCATGAATTTAAATTTTAGAATTAGAAAAGAGAAAAGGAAAATCATAATAATTTGCAATTAAAAATGTTAACTCAAATTCTAACCACAACACTTCAGAGTTTTTGAATTGAGCAAGAATTTAGTTTTTTATGAAGATCTCTATTAAAAAAACTTAAAGAGAAAGCGGGAAAACATGTAGAGTAAGGATCTAAGAAAAAAAGAGATAAAACTTGAAGAATAAACTACTTTAAATTTTGAAAAATGAGCAAAAGGTTGTTGATCACAAAGTGTGTAATGAATTTATCACAAAGTCTTCCTTAATTCCTTGGGTCCTAATTAATCAACAAGGTCCAATTAGACTTCTTTCTAAAGAAAACTAAAAAAGAAAATCAAACAAAGTTATCCAATAAAATGATGTGTAAAGGTAGAATCTTTGGACATAATTTTAACCTCGATAATATGGGAATTGACTTGAGCTTGTGAGAAACAAAATTGTACATTTTTGTTTGAGCTTTACAAAAAGACATAGACAATCCATGTCCAAGTTTTGTAGCTCAAGATATATCATACACAAGGAAACAATGTCCAAGTGAGGAAAAAATCTAAAGATAATAAAAAAAATAACAATTAAACCCACTAATACACAACTCAACCAACAACTCAAAATTAAGCATAAATATAGGTAAATTAGGTTCAATATAAATCACAATTGTATATCTCAAAATGCTCTAACATTATTTCATCCCATCAAACAACTAACATTATCTCATTTTCATTTTTTTTTCTTTCTCTCCTCCTTTCTTTCCCCATATTTGAAAGGTACCAAATATAGGGTTAATATGTTCAATTTCTCATCCAAAAACTTGGACACACATTACATGGATGCATATAATGCCAACTTTAACTTTATTTCTATCAATTGGACATGAAAATGTGGTAATCAATTTTATTAAAATCAAATCAATTAGTCAAACCAATCCAACCAAAAATTGAACCTATGGTTGATCCAATTGTATTATTGGATCGTAATTGCAATTGACTCAAAAATGATATCATTCACCTAGTATTAAATCAAATTAAATCGACAAAATCAATCGGTATGTACTTAAAGTAACGTCTCACAAAACATGCATTATAAACTCTACTAGAATAAACTCATTTACCAAAACACTACTAATATAATTAAAAAAGTTTTTTCGGTTAGTAAATAGAAAATAAAAACGAACTTCAAATACATGTCAAACATACTCTGAATTTACTATTAGAGCATATAGTAGTCTAACAACAAGCACTTTTTCAAATGTATGTGTGAAAATAAATATAATAATCTAGTAAAACACTCATTTAATAAAAAATGAGTTTATTGACTTTTAGCATAATTAATACAAATGACTAAATTAGTACACTACAAGAAAAACATGAATTAATGTCCATCAAAATTTGATGCTAACTAATAAAAATCAACACTAAATGTAACTTTATGTCAATCATAAGTTCATCGACAATGTCAATTTTTTCAGCAATGTTTTGATGAAAGTTATGTTAAATTAAATATGGTCAACACTAATTTAAATAAAAAAGTTTATGCGAATTATGTTGATGACCAACAGAGATTGTTACACCCTTAATTATTATAATGAATTTTCTTACTATTTTAGAAATTGATGAAATATTTTGAAAGCTTTGATAATTTAAAACAAACCTCAATTATATAAAGAGATGATTCTCACTTTTTTTTTACCTTTAATATAAAACCACATAACGTGAAAAATTTCAAAATATTATTTATCTTTGTTAACTCAATATTAGTTTAAAAAACATATGATAATACAGTTAATCTAAATAAAATCATGTATCATGAAAATTAACATAAATTGGTAAATCTTTATACCACACAAAAGTTTAGTTTGCATATTCATGATAATTATACCTATAAACAAATATTAAGAAAAAGTATTCCTAAAGAAATTATTTAAATAAAATATTTGTTTTTTCAATAACATATTTGAAACATATTAAATATTCACTTAAACATCCTCATTTTTATAATTAAGCCATTATAATCTACTCACATAGTATATATTAGTATTCTAAAATTCAAAATATAATACATTTGAATCACCTCCTAAAATAATAATATAATATTAAATAAAGACTTAATCTACCATCTTCTAGATAATATAAGATTAAAATTCATAGTAGTGATTTAATGAATCTAACTCTCATATTCCTATCAGAAATTGACAAACATTTTTAAAGAATCTTTATTCTCAAACCCTTTATTTTCACTTTGTTAGTGCTTCAATTCATTCCATCATCGTCTTTTGTACCTAAACACAATTCTCTAACTGAAAAACTAAAGAAAATGCATGAGTGAGTCATGCATCTTGCACAAATAATCACAACATAAAACACACACAACATTTTCGAATACTACACATTCCAAATTAGATTATTAGTGTAACTTCATATCATACGAATATGTCGTTACTAAAATCCCTGAAACTCAGTGGACTTGTTTTTTAGCTCAATGACTTATCAGAAGTCTGCCCTCCTCGGTATTTAAGTAGGGGTCTAACCGATCAAAATCATCTCATTTTCCTCAAATACAAATTCGTTAACCTTTCACACTCTTGGTACACAACATTATCATCCACACACATATACTCGTTAACATATAACAAATGATACACTTCATTTTCACTTTCGGTGGTTCATAATTTGACATTAATCATAATGATTGTCTCATCATCAACAACACATTTTGAAGTTTCACCACAAATATGCTTACCCAAATGACACCTTGTTTCAAAAGGCTGTTATATTTTTATTACATCTCATTTCATTTTAAACATTATTACTTGCATTAGTTACGTATAATCGACCAAAAAATAATTATTCTTTTTTTGGTTGTCCTCACAAATTGAATAATCTAAAATATTACAATCCACGTCAATTCTCATGACCTCATTGTGAATACCATTTGTAATTTATCATTTTTAAAAGTTTTATGAATTTTCTCACTACTCATAATTGTATGAATTTCGTCCAAGTTGTATTCTTCTACATTTATTGTACACATATTATTATACACAAACTCTAATTATTATTATTATTACTACTGTTGTTGTTGTTGTTGTTATTATTATTATTATTATTATTATTATTATTATTATTATTATTATTATTGTTATTGTTATTCTTATTATTGTTATTGTTATTATTATTATTATTATTATTATTGTTATTATTATTTTATTATTATTATTATTATTATTGTTGTTGTTGTTATTATTATTATTATTATTATTATTATTATTGTTGATGTTGTTATTATTACTATTATTGTTTCATATCATTATTATACTCGCACTATATATTTTCATGTTAATTCATTACTGTCGTAATGACCAAATCATTTACTTGAGTTTACCTCCATTTTACTAAACGCATATCCTTTTTGGGAGTCCATTTACGTAATAGGCTAAAATCATTCAACTTTAGACATTATATTCAAGCACACAACACACATTACTCCATGGTTTTCTCTCCTAGAAATAAAAAAAATTCAAAAGTCAACAATCAAGGTCAAAGTGAAAGTCAAAATCAACAATTTAATCATATCATTATAATACAAATTAAGGTATTCCATAAAAGGATTGACCATCATAATTATTCACTAATCAACCTATAATCAACAATGTTTAACATACCACTTAACATTAAATATACACATACACATAACATTTAAAGCCCATTAATTATGAAAACAACAAATCATATCAATTAGTCACGAAACTAAATAGTCTATCTTTTTATTATATATTATCCATAATAAAAATTTCTCATAATTTATTTCTAAAATTTATTGTGGTTTTTTAATTATTTTTACTTATTCCTTATTTATTGTTTTGTACGTTTCCAAAAATATTAAAAATACCTATTCAAGTCAAATAGAGTTCATCTTTCATATTTTAGGGTTTTCTATGATTTTTTCAAACCCAAACATCATTTTTTTACTTTCATTTCACATTTTCAAAGTTATATGTCTAAAATAGAACATTCAACTATTCATTTTTATAAATATAAAATAAGTTCAAAATTTTTTAAACAAATTACCAATAAACATACAAGGCATCATAATCTCAATAAATTTTTCAAATCATAATGCTCACTGAAATCATTTTTTAATATTTATTTTATCTCTAAGACAAATTTCTAGTAATTTAACAAGATTAATGTTAAAAATAGCAAAAATTCATAATTAAATACCAGAAAATCCAAAGAGTATCCCCATATCTTGTGGATCATTATCATACTTCCAGTTTTCCAAATTTTCATCAAATTAATTTTCTAGAATATTTTTTAAGGTCATAGACAAATTGAATATCCTTCAAAGAAAATTAAATTAAAAATAGTAAATAAACTCAAAAAAATTCAAAAAACTTACAAGTAAACCTAAAGACACTAAAAAATTTAAATCAATTCACACATTTTTTTTTTAAAAAATAGTAGCAGTTATCCATCGTTCCTTTGCCTATTATCCCTCTTACATTACTTTTATCAAATCAACATGAAAAATCATATATAAATAGAGTCAAATACATAATAAAATAATAAAAATGATCATCCAAAAAATTTGAGGTAAGGACCTTCTATACCCCTTGTTTCTAACTTCAAAATACTTGATGATGAGTGTTATTGGAAAACTTGTTATCTCCTCTATATTATACTTGAAACTTGTTTTAATCTAATGGTTCAATGTTTTAGGATTTGGGGATGAAATTTTAGAAATAGAAAGGAAGAAGAGAGTTTTCAGAGAGAGAAGAGTGATATAGAACTTTTGATTACTACAAATGATTTTCTCTCCATTACTACTTTACTTAAAAACACAAAAATCTACCCTAACACGCATCCTAATTTTCGACTCCCTCTTGCTTTCTTTCTATGTCTCTAATTGATTTTTAATTTGACCCGTACAAGGCCCAGTTAAGTTAGATATAGGTCTGTCTCGATTTTTATATCATTTTCATCAATATAACTTTTATTGTTTTGTATAGTTTTCATTAACTAGTTTACTACGTATATTCTTACTTTAGTTATTTATTTCTTCTATTTAATAATTTAATTTAATTAATCTCCTATTAATTATTTAATATTTCTATTCATAAATTAATTATTTTTTTGCTTCCAGTCTCTTTCATAATTAATTAAATTACTTAATTGAACATATTAATTAATTTCTATCTAGTTTTCTTTCTAAATTTAATTTTAAAAAATAAAATTTAATTAATTTTAATAATCTTAATTTCAAATCATTAATCACCTTAGAATAATTAATTTCATGAATTATACTTATTTCTAACTTTTAATAAATCTTTTATGTCATTAAAACTCTAATTTTTTATTAATAAAAGTGTCCAATCATTAATTAGCTTAATTATAAATTAAAATTACTAATTTTACTAAGCCTTATTTTATTTTAATTAATTTTATTAGACTTAAATTCATTAACTAATTAATTTAAAATTTAAGAATCTAATTATTAAGTTTAAAATAATTTTGCTCATATTTATTAAATTATCCTTAATGAATTGATTTGTCAATCTCTTTTCTTTAACTTTTGTTGATTAGAGTTAACTAAAATTTGACTTAAGTTAATCAAGATTTAAGTTTTAATCAATACTTTATTAGTCTAATTCCTTAGTTCATCGTGTTTTCTTATTTTTCAATTAATTATTTTATACTTAATTATTTAATTCACTATTTTTTAACTCCTGCATCATATATAATTATAACCACTATTATTATTTTTAATATTAAACTTTTTTGGTGTTACAAAGGTCATTACTAGTAGGAGAAAACAAAATAAAAAAAATTACTGTCATTATTGACAATTTGTTTCCATTGATGTCACAGGTTCACCGTTGTGACAATCTGGTAGTTTCTTTCTTTTTATTTTTTATCCATTTTTTATCTCCCACCGCTATGTTCTATTGTTGTCGTCAGACTCTTCATCTTTGTTCATTGGTTGAAGGTGGTGGTGGTGTTGCTTTGCCATCTTCTTTATTTGTTGATTTGAGAATGTGTTGACATTGTTAACTTTATTCATTATTACAATTGTTTATACATAATCATCTTATCCAAAACTTTTAACTAATAGAAATAAGAGATAGAATCATTAGAAAAAACAAATGAGATGAGAAATTACAAAGAGAAAGTGAGTGAGTTAGAGATGAAAAATTGGAAAAAAGGTTTTTAAGAATAGGTACGAGAAATTTTTTGCTGTCTTGCTAAAATTAAGAACTAGCGTGGATCAATTAATAATAAAAAATAAAAATTATATTTACCTGAGCCATAGTCTATGGTAACATTTTTTTTTGTTTTTTCAAAATATTATTTAGCATGCATCATGATTAATATTGACATTTTTTTATGCTCAAATTAAAAATTAGTGTTGGCTTAGGCACCCGTTGACGTTACTTTCAAAAGATATTTTTTTAAGAAAAATATTATTTAACAGTGATTGTGACTAATGTTAACCTTTTCATTTTACTGCTTAAATATTATTTAGCATGGGCTTGACCAATGCTAATTACCAAAAAAAAACATTTAAAAAAAAATATTATGTAGTGTTGGCCATAGTCAAATGCTAGGCTGACGCTACTTTCTGGTTTAATTGACGCTACTTTAAAAATAAAATAAAATGATATTAAAAAATTGTGTCCACTGGATTAACACTAATAACATCGGGTGTTGTGATTGACACAACGTTTTGGCTCTAATACACACTTATTATGACATATGAACACAATTAAAATAATCTCGAGGTTGTGGTTACAAATGAGATGGTGTACAAGATTTTACATTTAAGATTTAAAATTAATTCAATTGAACGTGGCTCCTCACATTTTACACTCAGATGACCCAACTTATTTGATATTTGTCCTTGCGCTTAATCAACATATTTCACACTTATAAGCATCACAATATTCCTTCATTGTTCTTAACCAACAGTATAGGAGTAACTACAAAAAACTTCCAAGAGTACAAGTTTTACCCTTATATACATATTGGTCGAGCTCGAATCATATAGAAAACATGTTAAGACAATGATACTGTAATATATCATACTATTTATTTGTTATTACAACTTAGGAGTAAAATATTTATTAAATTTATTAATTATATGTTTATTTTTTCTTCTTTTTTTACAGGATGTTTATTTTTTCTATGACATGAAATATATATATATAATTTTATTGTATTGACATTGGTAATAATATTGATTTTCTGAACAAACAAAGAATAAGTATGTTGAATGGTATTACAAAGAGAAAATATCTTAGGAAAAAAAAAAGAAGGCAAAAGAGCGGGAAAATAGCAAAAGGAAGCATAAAAACATGAAACCTTAAAAAAGCTGCAAGAACCCATACGTTATACGTTAATGAAACAGAAATTATTATAATTTGTCTAGTATTAACTACTACACACGACAAATTTTCTTCAAAAAGTTTTAAATAGTATGACGTATTCACCTAAGAGATATATCTTCTTGTACAATATATGTATGTATATATATATATCACAGAACGAAAGCAATAAAAGTAGTTTAATAAATAATTGTATATATTTTGATATATAGAAAATATTACACAGGAACCACACTAGTCAAGCCTTAGAAAGGAAGTAACATAAAAAATGAGAACGTGGGAGCGAGTGGGGAACCTTGTCCATGATATCTTGCTGACACTTTACACCTCTGCTCCTTGAACTCTACATATGGTCGTGTAGTATAGCAGTCTTTGCTTAAAGCTGTTAGTGACACATGCATGGAGGAACAATCCAGTGTCTGGCTTTATCACTGCAATCTAATCCAGCATGATTTTGATGTATGCAATTAAGTGTTATATGTATGCGTGGGATTCTCTTTTTCTTGCGCTCTGTGAGAAAATGTATCATTAGCAACATAGCATGAGCTAGTGGTGGTGGACCCCTATGCCATCAAATCTCAATGGGACTCGTCACCCTTCATCTACACCTCTCTCTGTTACGTTGCTTGGGTCATATCATATCCTATTGGTTGAGTCATATGATTAGGATCAACTAGATAGGTACATTAAGCCTTTTATTTTATTTTTTCCTCTGTCAATTTGCTTGCCCAATTATTTTCCTAAGCTGTACTGATGGATCTAAACTAATTCATTTCATGGCTCTATCTGTGTTGAAGTTGTATGAATCGGTGATTTCCTATCTCACACGACGCTAGTATTATAAAAGGTAATTTTGACCGCTTTTCACCAAAACAAAAATTATATCTGACTCTATGTGTCCCCACAAAAAATAATTGGCTAAATCATAATTTTCATCTTCTTTTTTATTTTTCTTTTTAGTTTCTCTTTTTAATTTTGAAAAGTTTCTCTTTAATTCTTCAAAATATCTAACTAAACATCACATTAATTTAATCAATTTAATTTCATGTAACAAATTGTTTGAAATATCACGACATATAAACATTTTTCATATATCAAGCAAAATAAATATGGTTAGTACAAAAAAAATTAACAAAACGATCAATTTAATATAAAGACAAACTTTAAGACATTAAAATATTTTCTTTAATCTTTAAACTTAAGAATTAAACTGAAAGAAAAAATTTCAATGAAAAATCTAAATTATATTTTAGCCAAAATAGTTTATTTTTCATCATGTGATAGAGTTTTAATTGTTATTTTCTTTATTATAATAAATACTTCCATCCTTATAAAATTTTTATGTGTTTTAATTGTTATTATAATGAATACTTTAAAAGCCGAATATAGAATCAATGATTAGACATCCAAAGTTATCTTTGTTTAAGTTTGTTGTTGCAATAACAAAGTAAATGTTATCAAGATTTAGATTTATCAATATTCTTTTCAAATTATTTATCAATAACTTCATTTATTTTTATTATCTTTAAATAGGAAAATATTGAAATCTTATTTTTCAGTTATCCATTTGAGTACTAACTTGCAAAGTACAAATGACAACAAAAACTTATCATACCTATTATTTTGATTCTTGATTAATTTGAATTGTGTTAGGTACAGATAAACCGCTGAAGAAGATAAATTTTTTTAATATTTATTTTTAGCTTAATTATATTTTAAATTGTTAAAATTTGTAGTAAATTCAGTTTAAAATAATTTCTAGTCTCTTCTAGAGGATTTTTAATTTTAATTGATTTTAATTATTTAAAACTGTTAAAATTATTTAATATTTTTTATCCAAATAAATTTTAACAATTTTTAATTATCAGAAAAATGTTATCATAAAATATTTAAAATAATTAAAAATAATTATCACGTAATCATTTAATAGATACATTTAATAATAAAGATAAAAAAATTAAAAAATAAAAATCTGCAAAATATTAATTAATGAACTAAATAAAATCATAAAAGTAAAAAAGTT
>JAMLFT010006313.1:0-16248 GCA_026544285.1 Pachyrhizus erosus
AAAAAATTATTAATAAAATTTATAATTAAATTTTTTATATGAAATACCATTTTAAATAAAAAATGTATAAATTGAATAATATATAAATAAAAAAATCTATAAATTTAATATTTTAAAATTTTTAGTTAAATGTAATATAAATTTACTCGTGCTTATGATTCATTAACAAATATTACCTCGATGTTATCCCACTTAATCTGCACAACATTCATCGAAATGGCACGTATCATAAAATTAAGAATTACTCTACTTCCAGCCCCTATCGTATGACACCACGAAATAGGAAAATGGGATATGCTTATTGTATCATCATGATAAAATAAAATAAAATAAACTTAAAATAAGAAATTAGTACATGATAGGTAAATAAATAATACAATAATTATGGGATAAAGAATTTCTTATTAGTAATATTTAAATATTTTTTGAGAAAATTAATTTCATGTGTGTTTGTCTCCAAATTAAAATTTAGAGAATAATTAATTATTAATTTATATAGTTAACATAATAAAAATAAATAAAAGAAGTTTTAAATAGGGGAAATATTATTTAATGATATTTATATTTTCTTAGATAAGTATGTTTGAGTATGTGTGTTTGAATTTGTATTATATTTTTAGGAATTTAATCTTTGTTATTATAAGTATTATTGTAATGAAAATTAGTTAATTGATTTATTAAGAAATGATTGTAATATTAGTAGTTAAAGTAAGGAGGATTATCATGTATATTAATATTAATATTGACATTTTGAGTGATTGGGTTATATTAAAATGTTTATAGAAAATTAAGTTATTATTGTTGCAATTATTAGTGTGATGAAGATTCACTAATTAATTAATTACAAATAAATAATAGTCTAATTACAAAAATTAAGGAAGATTTTGCTTTAGATAATCGACAGATAAACATAAATATATGCAGAAGAATAAAATGTTAAGTATAAAGATTTTAAATGAAATTAAATATCTATATATAATTAATTAAGTAAGTAAGAAATAAATAATTAAATGAGCGAGGTTGGTAGAAAAATATGTAAACTAAAAGAGGGAGAATAATTAATTTTTTTATATTTTTAGAATAATTCAAATTAAAATAAATTAATTAAATAATAAGAAAATAAATAAATAAAAAGGATGAAAGTCCAAAATTGGAGGTTGGGATTCGAACCTAACCCCTTGGGGAAGGAAAATGCTAAGCACCATTAAGCCATGAGGCCATAGGTGATCATGTAAGGCAAAACGAGTATGCGAATATTAATGAAAATTATGTATATATATATATATAAGACATGAGAAATAAAAAGAAAAAGTAGTTCTTGGGACTTGAACCCGCATTGTGAGAGGAGAGGTATGCAACCCTTATGCCAATTGAGTTGGGAGTCACCAGGACTAAGGAAAGGCACTAAAAAAATTATATGTAATATATTATTTTGGGTAGGTAAATCAAAGCAACGAAACCAAAAACATGAGGAAGGAACTCGAGCCCAAGACGTAGCATAGGGGTCTAGTGTCTTAACAACTAGACCGCGATGCTTCTGATGTTATAAACACACCTTTCTTTTCCTTTAAGCTTTCAGAACAGAAATGAAGGGTGGCAATTTAGCCACGTCGCCAACAGACAACTCCTCCTTCTCGAGCTTCCATGTCTGCACTCTCCATATTGCTGCCCTCCTTGAGTTGTCACCACTTGGGAATCCTTTAATTCTCCATCCCTCATGAGCCCCTTTCTTTGATAACACACAATCTCAAACTCGAATTTAAAAATGATTCCTCCCTTCAAAAACTACTTGAGCCACTCGTGTTATTTGGTTGCTATCATCACCAGAATTTTTCTCCCTTTGTCAGAAGTCTGCAACCGGAGCTTGAATCACTCTAGACAATCCCAACGTTGCCGAAAATTGTTCCACATCCCCTGAAATTGAAGACACGAGGTAGGAGGGGTCATCATTCGCATTTTCGGTTTATTTTTTTTTATGCAAAAATCATTTTGAATGTTTCCTTTGAATTCAAATTAAAATTCTCAAATCTGTGGCAATTCTATTTCCTAATTAGTGGTGATTAACTCATGAATTTGAGTGTTGTTACCAAGCTCAAGTAGTTTCACTTTGTACCTTGGATTTTTTTGCAAATTCAAATTTGTATATATGTATATAGCTCTTAAAGTAGGATTTGATGGTTTGTGTTATTGTATGTAAATTTCTTTGGTTTAGGATTCCTTTGATGATATTGGTTACATTCTGATGAGAAGGATGGGTGATGAAGGTCACAAAAGAAGGGAAAACTTTAAGCTTGTAAAAGAGAAGATAATATATCAATTAAGGGATAATTGTGTAAAAATTTATAATTGTCTAAGATTAATAAACATTCATAAAAATAATTAATCATTCCTAAATGAATAATTAGGAATATTTAGTATTAAATTTAGTAATTGATTATTTTAAATTTATTAATGATTAATAAATCTAAGATATATTAATTAGGAATTTTGGATATAATAAATCAAAATTTTATTAATTAGTTGTATTATGTAAATAAGTATGTAGTTAAATAAAAATAAATTATTGAAGAATAAGAGTAAGTCACCATCAATTAATAAACATTGATAAGTAAGATTAAGGAAGATGAGACAATATTAATGTTATTAATGATAAATATCATGATAAATAAGAAATATTTCAGGTAATAAGGAGTCTTTCAATTCTTATCCTTTATTTTATTATTCATTATTTCTCTTCATTACTGTTAATCTTTGGTTGTTATGAAAGAATAGCTATGAAATTGGTGTTTTTAGGATTGAGATGTCTTGCCCTATTATTAGAATAGAGGAATTACTTGTTTGAAATATGTTTTTATAAAAAACATGATAGCTATAGATAGTATTCCCAATGATAACGATAGAATATAAAAATATACAATGATCTTGAAGGCAACGAGTCTTAGTAAAAATGACATTTTCCCATGTGTTGTATATGATTGCCATAATTGAGATTAAAAAGGGCAAGTGCCTAATTGTATAAAAAGGCTAGAGGACTTGATGATTTATTGATTTTTGAGGGGATGTCACATTAGAGAATGTGAAATTGAGAATGTACCAAGAAACTCCATCGCAAAGGTGTTAGAGGTAGTTGTCAAATAACATAAACAAATTCGCGTGTGAGATTTAAGATTGAAGTAATGAATGAGCTAATTACAGTAGGCACCTGAGGAATGTACGCAAGCTCAGGTGAGTCCTTGGGAGTAGATAAGGTGTTAAGTTGTGAGCTGCTCTAGAGATGGAGAGTGTCACGGAACTGATTTAGTGTCCCCGACAAAGCGGAGCATTACCAAGATTCAGTTAAAAGTATCCTAAATTGAGTTCCAGACAAGATGTATACTCTCGATCGTCACCCAGAAGTGCAAAACCTTGGATTAAATATTACGTATCGTGTAAGTCCTCTTTGAGATAGAAAAAATTTGGAACCATCGAAGGACCCTAAAATACAATTAGTATAACATCTCACTAGGCACGACGTGGTGAGGAGAGGACATGTGATAATATATATAGTTTGATTTAACTTATTCTACTCTTGTGTGTGCTTGAGGACAGATGACTCACTCCTACAACCCCCACCTTTCAAATACTAATGAAAAAGGCGAGTCAGTCGAGTTTTAGGCGTCAGACACAACTCCTAGTAGAATGGTAAGGGTAGACTCTTACATCCAGGAATGATTTACAACCAATGTTGGGTAGTAGAGGTGATTAAGCAAAATACTGGATCTCAAAAACTTTACGAAGATGTTTTATTTTCTTATATGCATGTTTTCTTATGTATTGATCAGTGATGTGTATGTTCTGATATGATAGGATTATTGATATAAATTTGGGTGATTAATAACTAATTTTTTTTATAATGAAATTAGTTGCTTAATGAAATGGTTTATTCAACTCAATAAAGATGATCATAAATATTGTTGTCTTCTTTTTAATTAAATTGACATTTATCTAGAAATTTTATTCTAAAAGAATAAAAATCTTAAAAGTAAGTTGAAAAATATTTTTATCAATACTTCAAATCTTTTATTTTGAAAATTTTGAATGTTAAAAATTAGTTTGTAGGAATTGAATTTAATATATTCATAACACATATTTTATCATATATAATTTTTTTAAATTAGTTTGGATAAATAAAAAAGGTGTATACTTATTAAGTTATTTATTTTTATTTAGCATGTTACGTAGAAATGCGTGCACTTAATTGGTCAATTTGTTTGCAACGAAATAAAATGCATTTCTTTAGCAAAATGTTCCCCAAGACAATGAAAATATCATGAATTAACAAAACAATCCTTAGCATTTCTAGAAGGCCGTACTAGTCTCGTTTCTTGATGAATAAAATGTTTTGCAAGATGTTAAAATATTAATAAGAGAATTTTGAATAAATTATACTGATCATTTATAAAATTTGTGAAATTTTTTTTTTTTATCCTTACATTAATTCTTTTAATTATTTAAAAAATATTATAATGATATGATTGTATGTTACATCAACCTTTATTAATTATTAAAAAAATATTACATTGTGTATTCTTATTAAAGAAGTTATTATAAATATTAAAAAAATATATTTATATAATTTTATAAAATTTTAAAGATAATTAGTATAACTTTTTCAATTAATTATCTCAAATCAAAACAGGCTTCACGTATGAAGTTACACTCGACTCGAGAATTAAAAGAGAAAAGAACTTGCACATTTAGGTTGTGAATTTGGGTGGATTTTATGTAATTTGGGCATATTGATTTATAATTATACAAACATAAATATTTTTAATAATGTATATTTTACCCAATTCTAATTGAGGTCACTGTTTAATACTGCTTGTGATTTGTTCCATTTTTTTGCTACCGCGTGATACAAGCCTTCCTATTTCCCAACAATTGAACTAGAGTAAAAGAATACGGGTATGTTAGGAGTAACTGTGAGTTTTAACTTTGGATTTTTTAAAAAATTAAAACTATTTTTCACTTTCATAATTTAATTATGTATTTTTTATTGTAATTTTTAGTTTTTAATTTAATATCAAAATTTAAATTCAACCACATAAATATATTATTTTCTTATTTAAACTTGTTTTTGAAAGTCACAATGATTTATTGGTGATAAAAGAAGTAATGATAATTACGACAACAAAGATGATAATAATAATAATGATAACGACAATGATTAGTGATAACATTAATAATGATAATATATAAATGATGACAACAACAACAGTAATAATAATATTTTTTTTTATAGAAAGAGAACTATATTGTTTCATTAAGAAACAAATGTTCAATACATGATAAAATTAAATGAAAATCATGGTGACTAGCAAAAAGTCTAGATGTCCTAGCTAAAGAGTGGACAACAAGATTTGGAAACTAACTACATGGTTTTGCAAATGACTTAGAATGTCTTTACACTTTAGAATAATAGAACCAAACCCATTGAAATTTTTTGCAAAAGATTTTACACTATCCACAACTTGCTTAGAATCTAGCTCAATGATAATGTTTTGAAATTGAAGATCACATATCCAAGTTGTAGCTTCCATCAGATCTATAGATTTTGCTTCCTACATTGGTGACCTCCCTTGCTGGTGAATAGTTTTAGTTGAAACAAATATGCCAAACAAGTCTCTAACACAAATGCCAACATCAAAAGAATAGAAATTCTCAAATATAGTTGCATCCACATTGCGCTTTAAATAACTTGTTGGTGGAAGTGTTCGAGTGATATCATGTAAAAAAAACTTAATGTTGCACAATAGATTGTTGATTGTGTCAAGAGATATGAAATGAAACCAACTATCAAACACTTCTCGTATTGTAGTAATAAAAATTGAAGGTTTCTTTTGAATGTTCTTCCAAATTTTCTCATTTTTTCTCCTCCAAAAACACTAGAAGATAATAGTGAGATGTTGTTGCTTTGAAGAGGTCTCTAATAGCATGAAAAGAGCTTGTGTGAAGGAATTTGCATAATCCAGAGTTTGTTGAATTTTTGTCCAAAGACTAGTTTGCATCCAAATAGCTTGCGCTTGATTGCAACCAAGGAACACATGCCGAGTAAATTTGGACAATTTTCATTAAAAGGACAAAGATTTATACATTGAATATTCTTCTTCACTAGCCTCTAACGAGTTGGTGGACAATCCTGCACCACCTACCATAAAAGAATTTTGTATTTATGAGAAACTTGAAGATTTTAGATGCTCCTTCATTGTCCTGACACTAAGAGATGTAGATGTTGATTATCAATGAAATTTCCCATGATATAATGGTAAGCACTCTTCACATAATATTTATCATCCTTACTAAAATTTCAAAAATTAACATCAATTTGATGAGTAAGAAAAATAGACACTTAAATTTTTTTGTCAACATCATAACTATTGAAAACAAAAATAATAAGATCACGGTTCTAAAAACCACCATTATCAACATTAAATCAGAAATAATAATGATAATATTAAAGATTAAAATTTAATAATTAATGCTCCAATATTATATTTAGTTGTCTTATAATAGACACTAACTTACTATATATAAAAAAGATATGCATAAAAAATTTAAATATAATTTTATTATGTTAACATTTGAGATACATGGATGCATTTTTCAAGTGAAAGTGAAAGAAAAAGTATGAAAGTTAAGAGCTAAAGAATCAAAGATTCAAGTAAATAATTAAATAAATACTTTTAAATTTTAAACTCAGATGACATGACCAGTAAAATAATTATCCCTACACACATGTTATTATATATTGCATTACCTAAACTAAAGCAGCTTTGACATGTATCCCCCATCAAACACACGAGTACTCTTGATCGATCATGTGATTCTATATCAGATCTCATCATCTAAGTGATCTGTTTCTACGCAATATCTTAGGTTAGCTGTAATATAACATGGGTCAACAGGGTGCCAAGTGTAAGCCCTCCATACAATACACATGTCCTGCTACTTTCTTCTTTTATTTCTTAATTTCTTATTATAATCTTTAATCAAAGGCACGTCATGCTGGTAGCTGAAAGAGAATCATACATCTTCAGGTAATTTAATATCCAATGTGGCTACTTTCACTAAATATTAGTGCCAATCAAGTTTATTTTCGAGGCAGGTAGATGACCCTTTATAAATCAAAAGAATCAAAAGGGAAACTCCATTCAACCTCATGGCTTGCTCTCTATCATCTTTCTGCGCCTTAAACCAAGCTCTTTGCAGGCATAAGCACCTCAAGTACCCCAAAATAAGATCCCAAAGCTTTAGTGATGACAATGGTAATAGATATTAAGAACATTAAGTGTGCACTAGAAGATGACTTTAATGTACTCATGAACAGCTTAATTTATTGACTTTCTGGCACAAATTAATCCTCTAATTAATTTTTTTTTTCAACAAATATCCGTATCTTTCTATTTTATCTATGATTTCATCCTTTTTCACCGAAAAAAAAAACATGGTTGTTACAGTTATTGTACTAGTGCAGTTTTTGATTAATTTTCTCCAACCGATTGTTTTGGCAGGGAAGAAGCCAGCAAGCATTGTTGATGCAAACCTGAGCATCCTAAGGGAAAGAATTCAACAAGTGAGAAAGAGAGAGAGGCTCATACACACATGTGGGTGGAATTATAAGCATAGCTATGACCGTAAGTACAAGAGAGATTCTATGATATCACAATCTGCTGAGATTATAGGTTTGGCATGCGGTGCAATTGGGCTTGTCTTTCTCATTGGTTCTCTTAGCATCTTCCTTCTGTCCCTCCTTGTTTATATGTGCATATGATATCTCTAAGAACCATATCTCGTCAATAGCTTCTAGATTATTTTGATTTAAGGGTAGAATATATATAATAAGAATGTATTGATAACCTAAAATTAAAACAATGACTCTCCATGATGATAAAATGAGTGAGCTTTTCACATAAGCTTAAATTAATTTATATAAAATATTTTTTCATTTAGTTTCTCTAAAAAAAAAAAGTGCATAAATTGATTTTAGTTTATGTAAAAATTCAATATATTAATTTTAGTTTTTATTTTTAATATAAATATTTGTAGATTTTTTTTTTTTTTTTCTGAATAGAGCCAGTATGTGGTTTGAATAAGGGTTTCAGCTGATGCTCAAGTCCAAACTCTTGTTTATTGGTTAAGTAAAAAATAACACTTCCTATATATTGACGAGATCCCAAGAACGAGCAGTCATAGGTATAAATGATCTAAAGTCAAATTAAGCTAAATGTTAATTTGAAACTCAAATTTGGCTTCTAAAAGAACTATAATGTTTAACCCATTTATTTAAAAAATATTAAATTCAAAAAAATTTAGTTTAACTTATTTAAAAATGTGAAACTAAAACCTATGCTTGATTATTTTCTATTCTTTTATCATCAACTTTATTAATTTAATATATAATAAAAATTTACGTATTAAAAGTCGAGTGAAAATAAAAGAAGAGTAAAATAAATTAGAACACGATAGTTACGTAATGGTAAGTTTTTAAACACAATTATAATTCATTAAACATACCTCTTAAAATTATTTTCTTATCATTATATATGTATATATATTTATGTGATTTATTTAGAAACGTTTAAATATGTTGTGCTTTTTTATGTGTAGAATAGTGACAACAATGTTTGAAACTAAAACCTTGTACAAATTATCTTAACTTTCTCACTAGATTGACCATAATGAGTTTAGTAAGTGAAGTTTATAAAGTATGAATTTAACTCATGTAATTGAAAAGTGTAAAATACTTGAACTTAAATAGATAAAGTTGATTGAATATTTAATCAATCGAGATCAAATAATATACAAACAACACAACTTATAATTTTATCTCAAATATTAAGGACATCAATAGCCTCTAAATATTTTACAGAACAAATTAAATTTTCATAGTTTTTTCATATGTTTTAGGCTATAAATACCAATTTCGCCTTCTTCAAAAGGTGAAGTAAAATAGCTAATTAAAAATACGAGGTACTAAGTAGGTGAATCCAATACAAGTCGCAGTCTGTATAATCCATTACCTGAATAGACTTAGATCATGCGAAATATTTTGGTCCATTAAATTACGGACCTGTGTGAATTGATCTGTGAAATCTCCAAGAGTTTAATCTGCAAAATTATAAATCATTTATCTGCATAATATATATATATATATATATTTAAATCATTTTAAAAGTAAAAAATATTATTTTGGGTTGACCTGTAGATTATTCGGACCAACTAGTAAATTTAGCATATTTTTTTACCGAAAAAAAACATAGATAGATCTGCAATTTGGTAAAAAAAATTATGGTATAGGCTAATCCACTTACAAACTAAAACAGACTGAACCAGATTGGTCCGCATATGCTCTGAACTTTATTACATGCGACGTAAAGGAAGGCCTATTTTTAGTGTTTCGCAAGTGTGCTAAAGAAAAAAACCACAAATAATAAGTTGTCCACTCTGGGCTTGAGTTTTATTTTATTTTTCTCTTTTAAGAATAACCTGGTTATTGTTCTCAGTAAGAATATCTTGAAATACAAATTAGTTCACTTTTTCCTTGATTAAGCAGCAGTTGTTTGAGTAAATAATTATTTTTCTAAAATTTACCTGCCTTCTCACACTTGTCTAAAAATTGAATCAAGTTTTACAACCATTGTTTAATTGTAGAAGTAACTTAAGAAATACAATTAAAGATGTTCAAAGGGAACATGAAACTATTTTATATTAATTTCTAAACTAGTCGCCACATTGATGATGATTAAGGTCTAATTAGGGCAAAAGATGCCCACTGATAATTACAACCTTGACGGGTTTTATACTGAAATGAAGAAATTAGGCTTCGCAAATTGTTGATACCTCATAAGTCAAAAATGACAAGTACCTACCTTAGCTGGCAGATAGGCGACAACCAATCCTATCAAGCCAAATACATAGCAAATGCATAATCTGATAAAAAAAAAAAAAAAAAAGTCACAGGCAAAAATATATTTAATCCTACGATTTATATAATTTTTTGCTTTTTAAAACTGATATGAAAACATAGACTTATATTAACGATGAGAAAGAGTAATTAACAACATAATATAAACATTCATACATCCACGTGGGTGGAATTATAAGCACAGTTATGACTGTAAGTACAAGAGATGGAGATTTTATAATATCACAATAAGCTAAGAATAATATATCAAAAAAATAAAAAATCCTATCTGCTGAGATTATAGGTTTGGCATGCGGTGCAATTGGACTTGTCTTTCTCATTGGTTCTGTAAACATCCATCCCTACCTCCTCATAAGTGCATATGATATCTCTAAGAACCATATTTCATCAATAACTTCTAGATTTTTTGGATTTAAGGGTAGAATATTTCTTAAGAGTTGACTGATAACCTAAATAGAATGATTCCCGCTAAATTTATAATAGAAGAAAATGTTTAAATATCACGTATTTGAAAAGTAATATTTTTTTATTTTAATTTTTAAGATTTTTTATTTTTATTTTTTAAATATTTTTTATTTTAATATATTTTGTCAAATAACAACATTAAATAGTTTCATAACAATGACATTAATAGCATAATGATTCAATATATAATTAACGAATTTGATAAAATAATCACGAATAATTTTTTTTGTTAAATTATTTTTAAAAATATAATTTACTAAAAAAATTATATTTGATTATCTTGTCAAATTTTCAAAAAATATGATTAGTCATTAAACTATCAAAATTATTGTTATGATATCATTTAAAAGATAATATAAACTAAAACAAAAAATTATTTATAAGAGAAACTAAAACAAAAAAAATTATCAAAATAAAAAAATCTAAAGAACCAAAATAAAAAATCCTATTTTCCATGAACTATATTCATATTTAAACCAAGAAAAAAAATAAAAAATGAGGATTAATTTAGGTTAATTATGTTTCTAATTCTTAATTTTTTTATATTTTTTCACTTTTAGTCTTTAAACAAAAAATTGACCTGTTTTAAGTTTTGATATTTTTAATCGTAAATATTTTTAGTTTTTGTCATCAAATCTCATTGTTAAATGATGACGTGATATTAATTTTATTGTTATTTTATTATATTTTATAGTAGTTCATTTTTTAACAATTCAAAATTGTAAAAAAAATTTAGTTAAAGTATTTAAAATTTATTAAACAATTTTTGATAATTTTAAAATTGCCAAAAATTGCTTCTTGCATTTTTCAAAAAATGTCCAGTACCATACATATCCTCTTTACTTTAAAAACCTACTAACATATTAATTAATTGGAACATAATTTTATATTTTCCATATAAAATTCATAAAATATTAATGGATGAGATAAGAAACACGATCAATTAATATAGAAAACAATAGCATTGTTTTAAGATATAATTTTTCTTATTTTTATTATAAGAAGAAAAAAAAATATAACTTTATTCTAATTAAAAATATTAACTAAAATTATTTAATTTTGTTAATCTCACTTAAAAATAAGTTTTCTTTTCAAACTATCTTTTGTTAGAATTAAATATAAAAAATAAAAAGAAATTATTGGAAATATAATCTTAATTAAATGAAGAAAATTTTAGAGATGTATCATTGAATATAGTAAAATTAGTTGAGATTTATTTATATTTAAAATCAAAATATATGAAAATTTTTAAATAATTATAAAAATATTAATATTGTCCTTACTTTAAGTGCACTTTTAAAAAAAAATTTCTAAAAACTTTATATATATATATATATTAATACATATCTAAATTTATTAGTTTTATGTGTAAATTAATTAAAAAATTGATAAAAAAAAATTTATAAATAGAGAAAGAAGAAATACTACACATATATAGATTCTTTTAAAAAAAAATTACTACAATATTCCGTCCCTTCAAACGCACACACAATCTCACACAATATTACATGTTTTTTTTTTAATTTCTAAACATCATATGCATTCATCAAATCTAACAATCAAACATCCATTTCTGGACCTAATCTAACGGTTGCACACTCAAATTCCCATGGAAACCAATCTAACATAATACAAATGCATGTATTTGTCTCTGGAACTCTTTTGTCTCCGTTTGGTAACCTCTTCTCTAGATTTTGGTTTAATTTAAATGATCTATTTGACCTAACTATTGCCTTAATTATGTTTTACTTAGTGAAATCCTGAAAAATATATTCCATTGCGTCATTGGCTTGAATGGTAAAGGCAGGAGGGTAATATTTATAACCTTGATTAATTCCCTTCTTGTGAGTTCAAATTTTAAAATGCCTAATTTTGAAAATTGATTGCATTTATAAAATGTACACACTTGAGAGTTTGAGAGTCTGATGTATATGTATATAAGATAATTAAGAATTATTATAAATTATAAATATCAGTACAAAATTGAAAATCTGTGAAAAGAAATACTTAGCATTTTCTGGCAAATACATTATAATGTGGTTAAATTAGTATAGGAGTATATGATATTTATACTTACAAATTCTTTAATTATATTATCATTTCCGTTCACATGTACAGAATTATATTTTTTTCGAGAAAATATACAGTGCTCTAAAAGGTTTTTGCTATCAATTTGAATTTTTACTTTGAATTTTGTTTAAAACAAGTAGAACAAATAGAATTGTGGTAATTTTAATTTATGAATCAGTAATAAATCAAATTAAAAACAGAACAAACCAAGCACCATTTTCTCTTGGGGTATATTATATTCGTGAAATTTTTATGTGTGAAAAGAATTCCTCAGAACCAATAATGCACTAAACAAGAAGTTCAAAAATAGAAAAAAAGAGCGGGCAAACTCAATAAGACACCCAATTCTTGTGAGTGCTAAGAACCACTGACAAAAGCCCTGCAAAAGCCATCAAAGTGGCTTCGAAAATGGTCCTTTCCCATCCATTATATAATTCACATCCATTTACCATATGAGGCAAGTAACCAACATCAGCAAATGGGATATGTTTTAGCACAAAACAGACAATTACTATCATCCAACTTTTCCAGTAACTAAAACATAAATATCAACGCTACATAGATCGATAGTATTAAAGAAATGGACATTAAATGAATAATGCAAGGCTCGCCTTTAGTAGGAGCCTTGTTTCATGCATTATCCTGCATATCATAATCAGCAGTCTTATTTCTCTTTTCGTCATGCCTTATCCAACATGTTTAGCTTTGATTTGATCAATTCCATTACACAATACATGCTCTTCCAACTCATGCATTAACTCCCTTTGAATAACAACACTTCATGCAAAGGCAAATGATTCTACTGGGGTTTTCTGCATGCTCAACTGTAAATCTAATAAACTCTTTCACTCCATCCTCATATTCTTTTGACATCCATTTCGATCCATAGTTTCTCGATCTATCAAATTAACATTAACAGTTTCTTTGATGTCAACATGCAATGACTACATGTTCAATTTCTACTCTTTCCCATCCATATCATGCACATCCATTTACCATATGCACCATATGAACCAGGTGACCAACATCAACAAATGGGATATGTTTTAGCACAAAACAGACAATTACTATCATCCAACTTTTTCAGCAACTAAAACATAAACTCTTTCACTCCATCCTCATTCTTTTGATAATCGACTAATAGACATCTATTTTCGACCGATAGTTTTTTGATCTATCAAATTAACCATTAACGATTACTTTGATGTCAACATGAAATGACTACATGTTCGATTTCTACTCCATCCAATACAAGGTGAGGATCCTATCCTATCTAGAATTGTCAAATTCATTATACATTATTGTATGATTCTAAAGGCAGTGTTGACACAAAATAAATAATAAAAAAAAAATTATTGTATGATTCTTATTCTTGATCTAATAAAATTTTGCAGCATTATCCATTGGTTCTCCAAGCACAAGACTTGATCCAAGAGGAATTATTACTTAGATTAAGTATGTACCCAAGGAACAATGAAAAATACAAACCAATATGTCAAGAATAGAGACATACAATAATGCCTTATATGCAAATTTACAATCCTAGACTGTTCAGCTTTGGACAATTCAAGAACTGCTTGTATATTATGTTAAACACAATATACAAGTAGTTCTTGAACAAGAAACTAGGTAAATGCGTGCCATCAAGTATAAGATACAAACACAATCCTAAGCTACTTAGTTGAAAGTCTTCAAATTAACACCACTAGCAACAACAAAGAATAAGAAAATATTTAACCTACCTCAGCTTCGAGCAAAATGTGATTTGTATAGAATGTAAATCCAAAACTCAGAACTGAAAAAATAATTGAAACACATCAAGTAATAGATACATCCATCTCTACCAAAAAAATAACAAGTAATTGTTGCCCACGAGCTTTTACATTTAAGTATGTTTATAGATATTGGTCTAGTAGATATAAATGAAACAAAAATCACAAAGACATTGGATATCTTACTGTGTTAAGAAAGATCTTGAAGTCAAGCATCTATGTGGATTGCGGAGTGGATATGCAATGTACACACAAGGATAGTGACAAATCTACTTGTTTTATACTTTTATTTCAATTTTTTAAATTTTGCTATTGGGCATATTCAAAAGTGATGCTGGTAAGAAAGTAAATGAAAACGAGCCGAAGTTGATAGAAAATTTCAGAGAGAAAATTAACAGAATTAGGTGAGTTGTGTTTTATGTAGAATTCTGATTGGTTACAGCTACAAAGATATTTGTACACAGAATCTGAGACTAACATGCTGCGAGTTAGATCTAACTTACAACTATTTCAGCTGTCAGTCTCTAACTGAACCAACTGTCAATGTAAAAACTGATCAGAAGTCTAATCTGACTTATACAATAATAGATTATAGCTTGGTTATACATCTTTCCTGAGGCCTTCCCCCAAAACTACTCTTGCCTTTTTCATTTTATTTCCAGTGGGGGATATTTCCTTTACTCTGTTGTAACTTGTAAGCGATCAGAGAACAAGCCTTGTTGCTTATGTCACCAAGTGATCCTAAGTATGGATGAGATTGGAATGTGTGGGACACTAACCCCCAAATTCGAATCTCAAGGATATGTTTCGTTTTGACTTATGGTTTCTTTACTTTTTTTGAATTTATTAGGACCTATGGTTACTCAAACAATTCATTTACTCTGACAACTTAGTCCGGTGCATGCAAATAAACAAACACGCCTAACTATGATGATCAAAACTAAAGAAAAGGGAGGAGGGTTCCATGTGCCTACATTATTCCAACACAGAACATTCAATAGTACCCACACAGTAAAAAAAACCACATTGCCTAAAATTTTCACCTTTTTTTCTTGGAGCCTCTCCTTACTTTAAACTAAGAACCCCGTTCCTTGATAATAGGCCACATAGTAATAACTACTGAGTATTGAGTATTGACTAATGAAAAATCAGAACCTAAAATCTTAGCCTAGTTCAGTGAGTACAGAGTCTGACCAAGTGAATAATAATAAAAAAAAAAACTATTCAACACCTCGTCGAGTTTTGTGTTTCAGAATGCCTTCAAATGCTTGAATCAAACACAATACGATAATTTGATCATAAAAAAACACTCCAAATATTGTATCACAGTATCTGTATTTTTGCTGTATTTTGTATCCTTGTCGGTTTCCATACTTCACAACCAAGGAGCACGTATCACAGTCACAAGAACCAACCACGCTAATTTTAAATTTACACTCCTAGCTTTAAATTATTCAAGCCAACTAAACTCCAATTATTAAAAGGAAAGAAAAAAGTAATTAGTTCTTAAAAGATGCAGGAGCATGGGTCATATTAGTCATTGAATGATGGAAATTGCGAATATGACCAATGAAATACACATTTAACGACTAATTGACAGACTAAAAGCATATTCAGAAACAATGGGTGTACTTTTCATAATTCAAAAACTAATGAGTGATAGTGTATGCTTGCCAGGGGCAGTGAATAAAAACATTTGTTGTGGCCTTAAAAAAAAAACAAAAACCTAGTTCGGTGAAATCAGGCTCTATTTTTGTCTGAGCTAGTATGTTTCCACAAGTTCTAGGTGGAAAAAAAATGTCAGTGGCAAAAAATAGTGCCTTTCTAGTGGCGGTGTAAGGGACAAGCGTGTAGAAAATAAAAAGCTTACGTAACACATTAATCAATAGAAAATAGGAGATTTTTTATTTCAATTTTTTTAACAAATTTATTTTGATTTTAATATTCTACAGATTATTTTTTTAATTTTAATCTCTG
>JAMLFT010006314.1:0-16247 GCA_026544285.1 Pachyrhizus erosus
TCTTCTTGGCCGAAAGTCCTATCACTAAATTGGGCCACCATTACAAGCCAAAATTGAAATACAATAAGAAATGCTTCTACACTAATAGTCTTCACGAGATAGACATGTATCAGATGTTATAAATCTCAATAATTTTATCCTTACAAGATCACTTTAATAGGGACAAAATATATTATAGATAACATATAATACATTACTTTTATATGTAGACTCACATATTAGAAAAACATCTAACAATCTTCCACTTGAGTCACATAAATCTTTATATGTAGACTCATTAGAAAAATATCTAATAATCTCCCACTTGAGTCATATATTTTTATATATAAACTCACATATTAAAAAAATATCTAATAGAAAGTACTACCAATTAATAAAGGTAAACATTGTAAAAAAAACTCAAATGAAATATCCAACTAAAAAAAGGACAACACAAGAAAAACACTATTAAGTGAATAGTAAAACACACTTTTTAGTTTCCTCTCAATTGTATAGTAGTAGATGCGAGATCTCAACTCTACATCAAACTTAATGGTGATAATTACTCTGCATGGAGAATTTAGTTCCTTGCTCTCTTAACAGACTATGACCTTATTGGTTACATTAACGGCAACACCCCTACCTTAAAAAAAATCTTGTGACTACGCCTGCATCTATTAATTAATCCAATTTACACATTGAATCTTTTAGGATCAATTGATCCTTCATGAAATTGTGTCATCTATTTCTATAACAATAGACACATAATTAGGCACTGCTACAACTGTGAATAAAGCCCATGATACTCTTAAAAGTCAAAACCATATATCATGAGAGCATATATCATGGCTCTCAAGCAACACATTTTTATGTTTTTAGTGAAGGCACCTAATCCATAATTCCTTACCTTAAAGGAATTAAGGCCATTTTTTTTATGAATTATCCATCATCGAAAGTCTACTTCACAACAACGATCTTGCTATCCATACCTTGAATGTCGTAAGGTTTTCAACAAACTCCTATTGATTTTGCTTAATTACATGAGAAATAGATGGAGGCCATTTCACCTCACGATGTCTATGCAAACAATGATCCCATCATTGCCATTGTCCATGCAACAACTCGCAACCAAAGACACCGTAAGCACAAGCCGACTTTCACCAACACCTCTACTTCATCCAGTACAAATATTTCCAAAAGGGCAATTTATCATTTGTGTAAGAGAAACTTGGCCACAGAACCAATGTTTGCTACAAGATCAAGCACTACCTAAGTTGTCAACAAGGCTTTGTGCTCCTAAAATTTAGACCAATCTACTTTTAGTTTCAAGGATTTTCCAAACTAACCATGGTTTTGTTGAATTCTTTTATATTTGTTTTCTTGAGAAGGACATGAAGTTGGGTGGAGCTATACTACAAGGACTGACTAAACAAGACCTCTACTACCTTTCAAGCAAAGCTGCAACATAATCACCTCAAGCATTTGTCACTAATATTCAACATTCTTCCAAATGGCATCATAAATTAGGACATCCAACATCTAAAATAGTCAAGCATTTGACTAACAGTCACCAAATATTAATAAAATCTCCTTCCTTTGTTGAGTCCAACTCATGCCATTACGCCGAGTCATAATTCATAAGCTTCCTTTCTCAAATCATATAGCCTTATTAGCACAAAACCATTAGAGCTCATTAAAAAATTTTAATAGTAAGAAGTACATGAGCTTGAATTTAAAAATCTTCTATAAGTATTGAATTTTTTTAATAAAATACTATATCTTAATTAATTATGATTTTATATGAATTTTAATATCAGAAGTATTTATGAAATACATGAAGAGTTTAGAAAAACCTTTTATTTATGATGTTAATTTAATAAATAATTTAAAATAAATTCATAATTAAATTTTAATTATAATAAAAGGTTTTCTAAACCCTAAATTAACATCATAAATAAAAGTTCTGCCAAATAATACATTTATCATGTATTTATGTAAAGCTTTTCAACCCTATCATATAGATATTAAAATTTTTATATGTGAAGTTATTCAAAATGGAATTGGAATATTATTTTGTAGTAAATATATTAACTAATTAAGTTAAAATTGATTTTACATATAAAAATTTTAATCTCATATTTTAAATATTATTTGGCAAAACTTTTATTTATGAAATTATTACAAATGAGTTTATACAAACTCAAAGTCAAAAGAGATTAAGCTAATTAAACTATAACTAATTATAATGTATTTATGTAAAATTTTTCAACTCTATCATATAGATATTAAAACAATAAATTTTTTATATAAGAAGTTATTAAAAATAGAATCAAAATATTATTTTGTGGTAAAGATATTAAATAATTAAGTTGAAATTGATTTTCATATAAAATTTTTATTGTTTTAATATCTATACGATGGAGTTGAAATACTTTACATATATATATGATAATTAGTTATAATTTAATTAGTTAACTCTATTTTCACTTTGAGTTTGTATAAATTTATGGCACACTTTAATTCAATATAGCATATTTTGATAGCAATTTTATAAAATTTATATTAAATATTTTAAGTAAAATTTAGATATATGGTAGACATATTATTTAGTTTTATTATTATATATTTATAAATTATGGATTATTAATTTCTATGCATAATTTAGGAGTGATCAAGGAAAAAGTTAAGACGAGTTTTTTTTTTGTTTCTATTTGATCTGAAATTTCGATCAAATCATTTATTTAAATTTAAACTTGATTTATTAACACCTAAAATATATTAGATTAGGTCAACCACAAATTTTTAACATTATGTATAGTTAAATAGTAAAATAAAAGAAATATTGAAATTAAATTAAGGTACATTTTATAATAAATAATCTTAATATAAATCTAATATCATGTTGTACAACATATTATCTATTAAATAAACAAATTTTATTATTAATACACAATTATTAAAAAAAATTATATCATTTAAGAGAATTTTGACATTTAATTGGGTTAAGATGACTCAAAACATAATTTGAATATGTCCTAAAAATTGTATAAGTTATTTTCAAAACTTAAATTCGTTCAAATCAACCTTCGACCAAGCCGAGTTAGAAGGCTAGGATGGGTTATAGTCATCCTTAATGTAGGAGTGTTTGTTTTAAGTTATGATGTTATATTTATGTAAAACAAACAAAAAACAAAAAAAGGAGGGGTTGAATTGTGTTTTTAAAATCTTTTTCAAAAACCTTTGTATAAAATATTTTAGGATCGTCTATCTTTTCAAAGGGATGATAAACAAGATTTTAAAGACGAATCAAATGGACGATAAAAAATGTTATTAAAGATAAAAATAAACAATTATTCCCAATTAATGCATATATAATAAAGAGAAGCAACACAACAATTTATAATAATTCACCTCTACTACTAAGCTACCTCCAATTCTTGGCAAATTATCAAGTTTTACTATATCAGAAATATATAAGTATTCTTTTATCAAGTCATTCTTGACTCTACAACAAGTAGTATTTCTTAGTTTATTCAAGCTACGATAACAAGTATTCTTTTACAAGTCATTTATGGCTTAGCCTTATAAATATTAAAAATAAGATGAGCTCAATTGACTCTCGATGATTGTATCACATGAATATAAATAATGCCTATAAGTTTAACTCTTATATTTGCTAAGTGATTGAGAGTTTTTTACAAAGAGAATGGTTACAAAAAATACTTTTTGAAAGAAGAAAAATCACACAAATTATTTTTTCTTAAAGCATGTGATTTTTTTTTCACGTTCAAAATCTTCTTCTATTTATAAGCAAGTTCTTTAGATATTCAATGTTTCACAACAATTTTTCATCTTCATCTATTGGTGAGAGGTTTGAATCGACATTTAATGTTGCATTAATTGTTTCTCACCAACTAATCACTTAATTTTTTAATAGCATAACTTGCTTATATTCTTTTGTAGTGTCTTATAAGATATTAGATGTGAATTCTGGATTTTCTAATATGAACATAATTACTCTTATTAAAGTGCAACTTTTAAGGGACATTAGTCTTTTTTAATATGTCTTGATCATCTTCTTTATTCTTCAAAACATTATCTACACAACAAAGATATTTTTATTTATGTAATAACTATAGATGAAAATAAAAGTTTCAGTTAAGATCATATGAATCATATAAACAAACGATAGAGTTATATATATACAGATGATAAATAGACAATCTACCAAACAAAACGTCAAACACACTAATCGTCTGGTTTAGAAGGTAAAACTTAGTTATTATTATGCAATATCAAAACATAAATTTTTAGGGACTTGATTCATCTTTCCCTTTACAATTTCCAAGAATCACATTCCTAGGAATATTATAACTAAGAATGTTATTCTCGAACATATCTAAAATATGTATGACTAACTTTTTAATATTCTTATGAATACTTTTTAAATTCTAAATAAAAAATAAACAGTAAAAATAGAAGTTATAGTGGGGTTAAAAAATAACTTTCCACATTCTCGTAAGAATTTAACTTTCTCATCTCTCAACATAAGGATAAAATCGCTTTAAACAATGAAATACAACTTTCGTGAGAATAAAATATATTCAAGAATGTTTTTTATAAACTTTTAACAAACATGAAAATATGTATTCTTACTTTTATATTTCTCACCTATTTTTACTTACATACTACTTATCTTTTTTTTATTTCTTCTTTATTTTTCTTCAACTAAAAATCTTTCATCTTTTCTTTATTTCTCATGTATTTTCATCTATCTTTTTCATATTTTTTCTACCTTATTTCTTTTTGTCCTACCAAATGAAGTGTAATAGTAATAAGAAAAAGCTAAAATATATTTTTGGTCTTTTATGTTATTGTGAAAATTTGTTTTGGTCTTTTACTCCATCTGCTTCATTTTATATGATGTTTAGATTTTTTATTTTGCACAAGTATTAAGAAATACAATTAATAAGATGAGTCTAAAAAATATATAATGTAACTTTTTAATATATTATTTCTCTCTCAAATTAATTATCTTCATTTTTATTACTATTCAGTAATAACTACATCTACTAAGAGTTTTTTTTTTTTTTAAATAATATCTTATTGATTTTGTAAAATCACATATAATTTGGAAAAAAAGAATTTCCCTATAAAACATCATATAAGTGAAATGAACGAAATACTTTTTAAATGTTTAAATTTGATCCCTTAAACTCTCAAATTTGAGTTATCATTTTGAAGTAATAATCATTTTCAATTGAACACAATTTTGAATCCTTTACTAACTTATTAAAAAATTAGATTCACTTACATAAAAAAATTATAAAACTCAACTAATGTTTGAGAAAAAAAAAAGTTATAAAAATAATTAAAATATCATAAAAAGTTAGTCCCTCTAAAAAAACATAAAATGTCAGTCCTATGAGCAAAAAATAACAGTTTAATATTAGACTTTTTAATTTTATCATCGTTTATTGGATAAATTTGATGTTTTAAATCATTGAAAAAAATTCAAAATTATGTTTCAAAATAGAAATGATCAATGTTTTGAAAGCGGAACATTAATCCAAATTTAAAAAAGTAAAGTGAATGTTTAAAATATAAAAGACAAAGAATTTTGGTAAAATGATCAAGGATGAAAAATATATTTTAGAAAAAAAAAAAAAAAAAAACTTTGTAGATAGATGGATGGGCGGTGAAAACACGGGCTATGTAGTAACATGACTCTATGCATATGACATGAAATTGAGGTTGGCATTGGGGTATGAAGGAGGTACGCGAGACACGTGTTACTTGCGCTTCATATTCCGTACGTTGTTTCAAAATCTATCTTTCCATGCTTCTACCTCGTATTGCATTCCTTTGCAATATCTAAAGCTCTTGTTGGCAATTACCAACCAATTTTTGCAACAACACCAACAGAAAGACACAGCACAGAATGTGGTGGATCCAACATTGTCAAACGTTAAACACACATTTTGGTTTTTCTCGCTCATCAACCGATCATCGACCTATCATGTAGACCTTTACTCTTCTGATCAAAACCAACACGACGAACCCCACAAACCGTTCAGGCCATTTCCGTCTCTGTCTCTCTTTCTCTATAGATTCCGTTTTCTTGCGTAAGAGGGGTTGTGGTCGTGGAGGAGGATGCAAGCCAATTAATATTGCAGCCACCACGTGGTACTGGTGTTTCTGTTATCCATTCAAGGTTGAAACTGAGAAGGGACTCATCTAAGGTTGAAAATGATGGTGGTTAATGAAAAGAACCGGGACCGTGTGATTAGAAGGGGTGTGGTGGAGCTTCCACAAAATGATCAAGCTGTAACTGTGGCATATTATGGAGAGGAGTTGCACGGGGGCATACCTCTACCCCACTTCTTTAGAATGTCTCCTTTAAACACGGTTTTATTCTATATACATATTTTACTTTACAAAATGTGCCTAATTTTGCAATTTTCTTTCCTCTGCTGTGTGTTTTGCATATTGGGAAATAAAGGCTTTGATTGACAATTTTTATTTTCTTGACCTTACATAAATTTGTGACCAAGCTATAGCTAGCATGAAATTCCTTTAGTTTTGGTCTTTTTGGGCCTCCTTTTTCAGAGTTGATAATGATTAGTTGAAGCCATGTTGCATTGTTTGCAGGATAGACAAAACAAAGCGATGGAGAATAAACACAAGCTCTTGAATAGTCCGATAAAGCAAGTAAGATTTGGAATTTTTATTTTATATTTCTTGCTGTTGGATTTGGTGTTGGACTTGTAGGATCTGCTTTCTATGAAAACTTTCGAAAGACTAAGTTTGACAAGCAAAATGATTTTTGTCACCTGTAATGGATTGTGTTTGCATTATATTACACCTATAGATGCTACTACAAACCTCAAGTTGTGATGATGCAAGATAAATAGTAGAGAAGTGTCCTTTCTGTCTTATGGCTCTTGTGATGGAAACGACTTGAAATAGTCACAGAAAGCAATGCTCTAAGTTTTCTATTACTTAAACTTTATTGATAATGATATGCAAATAACCTTTGGCTATACGTATTAAATTTTCTTTTGATCGATGTTTGGCATTACTTTACAAGTGTCTCGTAAATTCTAAATCATTCAATCTTAATTTACAAATGTGCCACTCCCATCTCTTTCACTGTTTTTTCTATGTGCTTAAACCTTGGTTCTTAACCTAACTATTTACATTAACACGTATTGCTCCATACAATTCTGATATTCCATTGGACACTATCATCTTATTTTGTTGCGCTACATTGTTTTTCACCTTTTTGAAGTGACCATCTTGTAGTACTTTGCATGAATGACTATATGAATTAAATGGATTATGGCACAATTCCTTGCAAATCAAAGTCTAATTGGCTGACAATTCTAACAAATGCTTCTACAGGCAACGCCTGCTGGAGCTCAGAAGTTTGCAAGGTAAGTAAAGCACCATAAGTATTGTTTAGATAATAAATCCCTCCTTTATTTGAGTTAATTATGTTAAAATTGGGACTTGGAATTTGCTTCTAGTTCCATTAAGGTTGCTACAGAAGGAACATCCTCTCGTGGTGAGGCCATGTCATCTGCTGTTCTTCAAGCAGAGGAGGTCCAATCACATTTGGATCCAGAATTCCCTAGTTTTGTGAAGTCTTTAGTTAGATCACATGTTGCTAGTTGTTTTTGGATGGTAAGTATCTCTCAATAGACTGAAATAAAAATGCTTTAATTATAGAAACCAAATTTCATTATGATTTAGAGCCATGTCTTCTGATTTCCTTTTGTAGGGGCTGCCTGTGTCATTCTGTAAAAGGCACTTACCGGATAAGGATACAACAATCATTTTGGAAGATGAATCTAGTAAAGAATACATGACAAAATACATTGCATGTAAGACAGGATTGAGTGCTGGTTGGAGACAGTTTTCTGCTGTGCACAAATTGCAGGAGGGTGATGCAGTGGTCTTCCAATTAGTGGAACCTACAAAATTTAAGGTAATGACTTCAATTTTTTTTTGTTAAATGTTTCTAATGGTGATTTTACATTTCAGTGAGAGTATGAGGAATATGTTGCAAAGTGAAAAAAGGTAACGATAACATGTCTGTATATAACTGTTCACTAGCACTTCTGTAGTATGATTACTTTCTGTGCTAGTTACATGCATGCCAGTGTAATAGGTACAATTATAATAACAAATTCAAAATTCCTAATAAATGATGAATATTAATTTTGTGATCTCCTTGTTATTGAATAGTAATCCCTTTGAGAGATCAATGTTATAGACAACATATTTCCCCTGGGTCCTATACATTTATCCAGCTGATGAAAAACCATCTCTATATGGCATTAGCATATGCTTTGACACCAAAACACGGTGCTATCCATCATGAGTCACCAACTGATATGGAGGGTTTGATCACTCTCTCCCGCTCTCTCTTTTAGTTATGGTTCAGTTCAGGGGTAGATCCAGGACTATCTTTTGCCCCATTCTACTAGAAAAATGACTCAGGACTTATGGAAGATTGAGACTATCATTTATCAACGCATAAAATTAATTTTTTCTTAAGGGATCACTCATCAAAATAGGAAAGAAAACATATAAGCTATCTCTAATGACTGTGACAAGGAGGAGTTGTAGACATGATCTAGTGACTGGTGCGCTTCTGTTGGTGCCTTGTGCAAGTGATTTTACTGAGCAAACACTCGCAACTAAAGCAAAAATTAAGAGGTCATATGTCAGCAATGATGGCACTTAATTGGAATCAGGCAAAAAATGTTAGAACTAAAATGACAATCGTACCTTGATTGTTAAGGTTATTTGCCTATTATCATCTGGACCTCTTTAGAAGGTCATACGGTGGCAATGACAACACTTATTGGCAAAATTGGCACTGCTAAAATTACAACTATTCCCTGATTGTTTAGGCTATCATCCTCTGGACACTGCTAAAGAATGTTCCAATTATATCCAAGAATTATTCTTTGAGAATTGGGGGAAATGGCCATTATATTCTCCTCTCTCTATCTCTAAAATCATACCACTTATTGTTATGTTTGTTTTTCATGTCATACCACTTATTATTATGTTTGTTTTTCAGGTTTATATAATAAGAGCTAATAATATGAGGGAACTAGATGGGGCCTTTCTGAATCTTGATAGTTGTATAAAACAAAAAATGGGAGGCAAGACTTGTTTCTCTATGCTTTTAGTTTCTTGCATTGTATCAAACCATGAGTTACTCATTCTTTGTTTTGCTCCTTCTTGTCACAGGCATAGATAATGCAGATACTGATGCTGTGACATGTAATAGCTCAAAGAGAAAACATGGTAAATCTGTCCCACAAGATGTCCAAAAGAAAAAGAAGACCAGCATGTCAAGATCGAGACCTAAGGCTAGGCAATCAGTAGAACAATCCGAAATTGATAGTGAGGAAGCTCTCTCAGAAGTTATGGAGGACTTTAAAATGCTTCAGTTCGAAGATGTCAAAGGTTTTGAAAATTTCATCATCATAGTTCATGGAGTGCCAATAGATGCTGAATTATCCGTTGAGGTTCGAAACAAGTACTACAGGCTCTGCTGCAGTCAGCATGCCTTTCTTCATGAAAATCTCATCAATGGTATGAACTATAAGCTGATTGCTGGAATTATATCTGAAACTGTCAACATTGCTGATGCCATAAAAGTTAGTGTCATGTGTACCCCGCGTGTTGAATTTGCTAACTGGGACAAAACATTGCTTGCTTTTGAGCGTTTAGGCATGAATGTTGAATTTCTAAGAGTCCGATTACGCCGGCTTGTAAGCATTGCCTATGAGAAAGATGATGCCTCAGAAACCAAAAAATACTTGGCGTATAGAAATGAATACAGTCGAGCAGATGATGAAATAAAGAACATGGAAGCCAAGCTCGAAGAATTGAAGGGAGCATGTAATGGTTTTGGATCTTATCTTGAGAGTTTGAAGTGCAAAGCTGAAAGCAATCATATCAAGTTTCAGAAAGAAGTCGCTGCTCCTTGGTGAAACTTTACATATTGTACAGGAAAATGTATGTATGTTTATTGACTCGCGTGGTCAAACACAATCTATATTCTGTGACTTTAGACGGAAAATATGCCCCAACTAAGATATCTATTGTAGTATATGGGCAGTTATATGTGGGCTTACTGACCAGCCTAACTCATTTAAGGTCCGTTCAAGCAAGTCCTGTCAGCTCAATATGGTCCACAAATTAAATGGAATAAAGTTTTTGGTTTGCGTCTGTCCCGCAAAGCCTGTGAACCCAAAAAAAAAAAATACTAAAAGAAATTCAAGTTTTTTAAAAAAAATCTTTAAAAAAAGTCAAAATGCTATCTCACTCTTTATGAATATTAGTAGATTAAGTTCCATCTTGTATAAAACTTTCATATAAACCTTCAAACACTTGTAAATAATTTTAAAAGTATAAAAACACTTAATAAACACACTTCTACAACTACCACATCAATTAAATATAAAAAGTAATAACAAAACATCAAATAGTGTAACTAAAAAGAATTTAAAAAGTCTAAATACACCATAAAATTAACTAAAAACAATCAAAAAAAATCTAAATGATATGAAAGTCTTAAATCTTAATGTCTTAAAATTTTTGTGTTTATTAAAAAAAAAATTGCACTACTCACGATCATAGGCTAGCATGTAGGATTTGTGGATTAAGCTTGTGAAGTTCGTGGGTTACATAGGTTAGGCTAAAAATTCATTATAATAAGATGATTAAATTTCTTAAGACTTGTATCTACTCCAGCAGTGGACTAAATGGGACAGTCTAAAAGCCTCAACCCATATACCCACCCTTAATTATGAGTGATAATTAGCATAATCATTAATTTTTGTATGTTTGTTGTTGAAGGTTTTGCTATATTAGAAAAATTGTGCTTACATTTGGTAAAAGTTTGTTTACTTTAATAAAATCAAATAAATTAGATTATGATTTTTTTATGGAGCTCTAATGATTGGAAAATTGTGTTTCTACATTTAAATATTGGTGTTTAAAAGGGTTAGAGTTGTGTGTTTTATATTAGAAAAAGTTACTCATTTCATCCTTATAGTTACACAAACTTTACTTTGTAGTCCATACAATTAAAAATTATGCATTTTAGTCCCTTTATAAGAAATTTTGGATCCATTTTTGGTCCTTGCTTTTACAAATGGCAAGAATTAAAAGGTAAAATTTATGTAACTTTAGAGATTAAAAGATATCCTAATGTGTTTGTATAGGACTAACAAAAATTATCTTAAGTGTGAGGACTAAAAGATAAAGTTTGTTCATCTATTAAAACAAAATTAGTATTTTTTTTTCTTTATATTAAAATCAACTTGAGGAGTTATAGAAATCTCGAATAAGCCATGAACCCATTGTCTGGTGTTTTAGCCTTTTAGGTTGTATATGTAAGATTGTAAGCCAATCATGTATGAAATTATGCAGTTACGAAAGCTATCATGAACCTCAGTGAAAGAGCTAGGTGAGGATTATGGATGATCAAGTTTTAGCTATAAATACATTCAAGATGTCTTAGAGTGTAATAAAGGATATAATTAGTTGGTTGTTTAGGAAATTAGTTAGAAAGGGTTAGCTAAATAAGCTAATTATAAATAAGAGCATTTGTGTCTTATTTAATAATCTTTTATTAATCAATATGATGCATCTTTAGATTTATTCTTTCTACTTGGCTTAAATCTATGATTTCTATCCCTCCCTTATTCTGATTACCAATATGATATTAGAATAATACCAAACTTTTGTTACAAACCATAACCTTTGAAGCAAGAAATAAAAGTACTTAAACCTCATGCTATTGAAACAAACTAAACGTACCATTTCATTCTATTCTACCATGTCATCTCTCATCCCCCTAATAATGTCATTTCAAACGAGCCTTTTAATGCATAACAAAGAAAGGGATAAGGGGAAGAAGATCCCATCCTCAAGCAATGTCATTTTAGAAGCTTTAAACTCAAAGAACAATGATGAAAAGCACAATAAGGGTTTGGATGAAGTGAAGCTATAAAAAAGCAAGACCAGCTTAAAGCTCATGGAGTCCATGAGGGAAGGTTTTGAATTGACATCAATAAGAAAAATGTGAAGCTTCAAGAGAAAGAAGAAAAAAATGAAGTTGTAAAGATTGAATAATCAAACATGGTTTCCAATTTTAGGATATTGGAGTCATTAAGGGAAAAATTGAAGGAGGGATCAAAACATTGTTCCCATTCAAGTCATGATTTTTGACACCGTTCTTCATGGTTCTAATTTGGATGGTCATGTAACACCCTTGATAATTAACATCTTAGTGACTCACACTTTATAAAAGTTCATACAATTTTTTCATTAGTCAAAACCCTCTATAGGTAGCCTTTTTCGAGACATTGACAACCTAATTTAATACCACTCAACTACTTTCAAGATCGATGACTATCCCAAAAATAAACACAAGACATTTTAGCATGTTTTGTTCTCACTCATAAGCTTTTAAGGAACCTTCCTAAAAGATCACTCATCTCATAATTGTTCCAAACTATGCACGCTTAATTGTGGAATTCTTAAATGACGGGCTATCGAAGAGTAAATGCATCTTATTGGTATAAGTAGTACTAATTAATCTCGTTAATTCATTTTGAACTATATAATCTCACATATGCACAACCTTTGGATCCTTCTCTTTCTAATGTATATTTCTATTGGAATCTTATCAAGAATCACTCCTTTTTCGTGTCTCATATCTTTTTACACTGGTGATCAATCCCTACCCTCGTTAGTGCCTAAGATGTTACATACCCATAAATATTCACATGGTTTGTCCTCAAACCACACTATACTAGGAGAAATGCATACTTTGATACCAAGTATAACATTTGATTGTCAATGTTTTGGTAGACCACACTCAATGACACTTTATATGGTAACACTTCACATGACTTTCTCGTTGGTCAGAACCATCAACCATTCAAAACTCTTAATTGATAGCCCTTTTTGAGACATTGATAACCAAATTTGATACTGCTAGTAATGTTCAATTGCTTTGAGGATTCATGAATATCCCCATAAACCAACACAAGACTTTTCAATATATTTTATCCTCACTCATACGCTTCCTAGGAACCTTCTCAAAAAGACACTCATCCTATAATTACTCCAAGTCAAACACGTTTAATTGACAAGTTCTTAAGTGATGAGCTATCGAAAAGTAAATGCATTTTGTTGGTATAGGTAGTACTAATTAATCTTTTTAAGTCACCTTCAACTAGACAATCTTACACCTACGCAACATTTGAATCCCTCTTTTTTGGTGAGTATTTAATTCATTCATGTATCCCTTTGTTAGAAGCTTGCCAGGAGTCACTAATTGTTTGTGTCTCATCTCTATTGCACCAACAATCACTTTTCACCCTCGTTAGCACTTGAGATGTTACAAGTCACAATAGCATCAATCAAGATAAATCAATGGCTTTTTATGTTGCCAATATTGAAGTCTTTGAGAAATGTTTCATTTAATTGTGTATTGTTTTCGTCATGTTGCATTTCGCTTCAAATTTCGTCCTCTTTAATGACAAAACCATCATCAAGATCATTTTTGGCATTAAGTGTCTTAGAATATAAAACAAAAATGATAAAAGTGTACATTTAGTACAAAACAAAGGTCTTAAGTGATGAGACCATGGTCAAGATCATTTTTTGCATTGGGTTCTTTAGAACATAAAACAAAAAAGACAAAAGTGTACATTTAGTACAAAACAAAGGTTGAAGTGATAGATATGCATAATGCTTGATCTTTTCATATATGACTAGGCGGTGAAGGGCATATAATGAACTAACATCCATTTTATTAGAGAATAAGATATCTCAATGGATATTTTTTGTTCTCCTATAATAAGCCTCAAAACTTTACAAGAGTAAGTGTGATAATGATTTGAACAAAAACTCTACAAGAATCTCATTGCAAGTACTTAGGCTTTTATTCTTATATCTATTGGTCACATAAGAGAAAAACCATGTTAGTTTGCATTCAATCATTTTTTATATGAACTTGCTAAAAGTTTGAAAAAACTTTGCCAAGAAAGAATACTTGTAAGGTTGTCTAAAGTGACAAGGCAAAAAGAATAACTATGGAATTTGCATGAAGAGACAAAAGGAAAAAAAAAACCTTGTATAAAAGCCTAAAGAGACTTGAGATAAAAGAATTATTGTAAACAATGAATCACTATTAGTGAAATTCTTAGTGCCAAATGCTATATGTAATCTTGGATTTAGATAAATTAGTATAATTATGTGGTATTGATATTATTATTTATCTGTTCTCATCTAAATGATATGTAGCTCATTTTAATCATCTAATTCTTTAACTTGCAATTCTAACTATTTTTTTAACTTTTTCTATGCTTAAACATCACATCTTACAAAGGATATGCACAAATGTTTTTGAAAACACAATTCAATCTTTTTTATTGTTTTCTCTTATGTTTTATAATTTACTTATAATATGAGTGGTGTAATAATTTTACAAAAAAAAATGGCATTTGTGTGGTGGTTTCAATTATATTGAATTAGTTTTCTAAAAACACATATGAAATTCAATACAATCCAATCCAATTAAACACATTCAAGGGTTATTTAATTTTCAAAAATAATTTTTGTTTTCATTTTCTTCTTTATTTTTAATTGTAAAAATGTCACCTTATCACTTTATTTTTTAAAAAAAATTATAAATAAAATAATAAAATACACAAAATAATAAAATAATTTTTTTTATGTTTTATTTTTATTTTGTATTTTCATTGAAGGTAGTAAATGGGTCAACTTAGTTGAGCTAGCCTCAGCACGCTTAATGAAATATACGACTTAGGTTTTACATTTTGAACATGAATTAAATGCAAACTTTTTTAGTCTAATATGACCATGGCGCAGTTTGAACTTAGCTTGTGAAAACCTACGACAAGTCCAACAAATCTAGGTTTTCCCTAATTTTAGGCTTTATTTTGGAAGCCTAAATTGGATTTAGACTTTTTTTTTTTTTTTACTTATCTTGCTATAAATCAAAAGTCATATTGAATCAATCCACGTTAGACTAGGTAGCTAATTTTTTTCACCTCTAATTTTCACTAATTGTAAAAATTAAAAACAAAGTTAAATATAAAAAACCTTTTTTCCATCTAAATACCATAGTTATTTCAATTTTAAGCTTATTCATTTATTCGATCCAAATTAAATTTATTCAGTTAGGTTTTCAATTTTTGGTTTAAAAGTGACCCTTACTTTTAAAATGTCCACAAACATTATTTGTATTTTCAAAGCAGCCAAATTGGAAATGTAAAGTAGAATTATTTTCAAAAGAAGCAATACGTAATATTAATATGTGAATTAAAAAGTATATATTTATTTTTATATAATACAAAATTTTATATTATATAAATATTTTTAATATAAAATTTTATTAAGTTTAAATAATGTTTTAATCCTTATAAAATAAGATACTTTTTATTTTAGTTCTTTAATTTTCTTTTAATTCTTTAAAAATTTTATTTTAATTTTTACTTTTAAGTAACAATATTAACTAACGACATAATATAAAATTTTATTAAGTTTAAATAATATTTTGATCCCTATAAAATAAGATATTTTTTTTATTTTGTTCTTTAACTTTCTTTTAGTTCTTTAAAAATTTTGTTTTAATTTATACTTTTAAGTAACAACATTAACTGACGACATAATATAAAATTTTATCAAGTTTAAATAATGTTTTGATCCCTATAAAATAAGATATTTTAATTTTAATTTTTTTAGTTCTTTAAAAAAAATTATTTGTCTCTATTTTTAACTAATGACATAATAATGACGTTGACAGTCTATTGACTTGATTATATTATTAAGAAATACAAGAAAGTCATGAATGATTTTTTTTTTCAGTAAACTATATTTTTAATTACTTTATTTATTCAAAATAGTTGATAAAATCAAAGTTAGTTAATGAAGTATTTAAAAATATAATTTAAAAAAATTATATGATTATCCTATTATACTCCTTAATGACATTACATGTCAATAGACTATCAACATCATTATTACATCATCGTTTAACATTGTTACTTAAAAATAATGACTAAAATCAAAACAAAATTTTTTAAAAGAATAAATTAAAATATCATATTTTATAAGAATCAAAAGATTATTTAAGTTATTATTTTATTATTAAAATTTATAATAAATAAATATTTTAAATATATATTTTATATTATCAATAA
>JAMLFT010006315.1:0-16247 GCA_026544285.1 Pachyrhizus erosus
ACTTTTTTTTTATAAAAAAATCCTATCTACTTATTAAAAATTAAAAATTATTTTTTTTTATAAAAAAAAAAAACAAACTCACCCTATTTTTTTATTGTTTAATGATCAAGCCAGTTTTCGAATATGGATATCCCATCCAATTAAAAATTAACTACATCACGCGATCTCTTTCAGTTTTAGATTTTCATGTAGTATTTTTATTAATTTAACGTGGGTTTAATATAACTTAATATTTTTGAAAAATAATTGTTTATTTTTTAACTTTGTAAGAAAATTTAAACAATAAACAATTATTTTTCTAGAAATAATCGTTAGCAAACTTGTTACTAATATAAAAATAAGTTAGCTTTTGAATTCAGCTTTATTTTAGTTATTCATGATTAACTACCTCATTGTAAGAAGACTGAACAACGATATAACGTGTTTAGTAAAGAAATAAGCAAGGAGATCATAGTTGAAACATTGAAACCAAGAAAGAGAGACAATTTCGAGTGATTTATTCAGCAGATACGTAAACAATTGATTTCAATACGATTGACCAAGTGTGAAGAAGTCATATAAAAAATATTTTATTATGGACTACGTAATCTGGTAATTAATTAGTAAAGGTGCCATAATTTGGTCAAAATGGCATATTTATGTAATTTCATGAGTCATTTAAAATATCAAATATTTGATATGATAATTACACATCGAGTAACGGCAACCTTGGTTTTTGTTAACATAATTACTTGGTAATTATAAATTTTTATTCAACCCATTAAGGTTGACCTTGGAGGATTGAGTACTAGTTTACAAGTGGTGTTCAAACCTTGTAATTAAATTTAATGCCTAATTCATATATTTCCATATCCAATTGAAAGTTACGGTGGCTAATTGATGTGTAACTAAGAAGTAAGAACAATTTTTATCTCATCATTTTGTAACTTTCTTCAGATCAAAACATAAAGACAACCTAGAGACCCCAGCATAGCAAATTAACAAGAGTCCAAAAACTGATGAGTAATCAAACCCTGATTTGCATATCACTGATATATTAATAAACGATTGCATGCAACTTCCTGGAAGCAACCTATCCTTTACCAGTAAGCTTCTTCCCTATCTCCATCAAAGAATAGTCAAGAATTGAAAATCTTTACTTTGAACAAACATTCTCTCTCTCTCTCTCTCTCTCTCTCTCTCAATTAAAACTTCTTCTTATGTAGATCATATTTATAAAATTTATATTAATCCAAAATTACTTAATTCTTAATTAATATATAAATCAAGATTAACATAATAAATAATTATAAAATATATGAAGATATATATTAATTATCTTTTTAATATTGTTTAAGATAAAAAATAATAATCAATGTACATAACTCAATAATTAAATTAATAAAAAAATAGATTTTATACAAAATCAAATTCTATATAGAATTATTGAATAGTATAAAAATATTAATTCTTGCGCGGATGGAAAGAGAAATAAGAGGTGATATTGACCATATATTATACTCGTGTGAACAAAATTGATTTTACATAGACATTTAACATTACGGTCAATGTAAGCCTCTCTCTCACCTATCACTTACTATATATACAAAACCAAACTTACACTCTCTTTCTCTCAAAAAAGAACATTCTCACCATTTAATTAGCAATTAGCTATTAGCACCATCCAAATTCATGAACGATAAGATGAGTGCCAGTGCTGATCAATGCATACAGTTTTATCAACAACCTCTCATGGATGATGGCATGGGCATGGATCCATTCATAGAAGGACTCATGGATGAAGCCATCTCATCAACAGAGGGCATGATGTTGAGCCCAAGCAATGCACAAAACAACACAAGAACAAGTGGCCACCAGTTAACTCCAAAGGGTTATGCATTCAAACCAAGCCGAAGGAGATCTAGAGCTTCTAAGAGCACTTCCATTACCCTTCTCAAAGCCAACACCTCCAATTTCAGGGCATTGGTACAACAATTCACAGGGCGTCCTAGCACAACAGCCATGTCACTTGCAATCCATAAGGGTCCCATTACCTTAAATTTCCAACAAAGTGGTAGCAAACAACAGATTCATCAGTATCACACCAAAATAACAACTAGTGCAACATTGCCACCATTTAGCACCACCATAAGTTCTTCTAACCAAGTTTCTGTGCCACTTCCTAAGCCACAATTGAGGCAAGATCAGCAAAGTGGATACTTATTAGACCATGTGAAAAGCAGTAACTTTCTTCCAACTTCGGGTAACTCTTATGGGCCAATTAGCTGCATGGATGATGGATTTCTCTTTGATAATGATTTTAGTTTGCATGAAATAACCATGAATGCCATCTCCAATGATATCAATGGTTTATTTATGTGATCAAAATGTCGATAAATGATTCATAAATTATGCAATAGCAATATCTTAGGAATTTATGCAAAGTAGACAAATCATAAAAGCAATAATTCATGTTTGCCAGCCTGTAATACGCTTTAATTTATTGTTTCAATTCAATTTCTTTATTTTCTTTTTTGGCTTTTTCAATGTATTGTTCTCCTTGATTACATTATACTATATATTTACGTTCAGACATCACATATATATGCGTACATAATTCTTTAATTTATTGTTTCACGACAATTTCTTATTCATGATATAGAAATATACATACATACATAACTCTTTATTCCAGGCTCCAAAAATTATGGAAGAAAAGGCCCTAAAATAATTGTTAATTATTAATATTTTTATTTAAGAGAATTATTAATTAACCCATAAGTAAAACTAAAAGTAAAATTTTCACTTAAAAGTAAATCCATTGCATTTTCTTATTATTGCATATCTATTATTTATTTGTTTTATTAGTTCGCTTTCATCATTCTATTAATTTTAATTGACATACATATATATTCTATTAGTTTATGAGTTTAATTAATTAGAGCGCTCAGTGTAAATATTTTTTATATTAATATCTAATCATGCATTATCATACAAAACATTGTCGATAGTTCTTGTTGTTTACACAAATAGTTTATTTTTCCTAAAAGCTAAAATTAATAAAATATCATTACTTATGTTTGATAATGTCTCAATAAAGATGAAATAAAATGATCCTATTCTTAATGGAAAATGAAATAATAAATAAAACTCATTACAAAAAAATTGTTAGTAATTTTACGTCTTGAAAAGTCTAAAATATTAATTTTAAAGAAAGACATAATAATATTAATAAACCATTTGAGTTAGTTTAAAATCAAATATATAAATTGAATCGGTAATGTATAAATATAGATTATTTTTATCTTTTTTGAATATCCATTGTGAGCAAAAGAGGTATGACTTCAATTATTTCCACGCCACAATCAATCTTTTAAAGTAGAGTAATTACTTCAGGAGAATAATTGATCGTTTTAGTTTTCACTTTTCATAGAATCGTGGAATTGGTTAATGAAGCCTTAATTTATTTAATTTTAGTTGTATACTCATCTTATTCTTCATCTCTATTCATTCTCTATAGCACTTTTCAAGCCGATAATCTTTCGCATAATTCACGCAACGCTAATAAATTATATATATCATAGTTCGTTGACTTGTTTTGTCCTTAAAAAGAAGACATGTTTTAGATAAGTTCTGGGAAATAGAAGAAGTTATTTGTTTAATGATATGATAAAACAAAGAAAAAGAGTTAGCCGTACAAACTACAAAGACTAATCAAAGGAGAGTTTGCTATATTTATTTTAAAAGTATGCATGTTTACTTCTCTCCCCTTTTTTATGTCTCTCTTCCAAACACAAAACCTTCAAACCAAATAAGTTCACAACAACCAACATTCGTGACTCGTAATAGTGCTGCTCAGGATCGACCAAGCCAACAACTCTTTGCATGGAATGGTTGCACACTTGGACTTGACTCTACTCCAATGACATTAGCATTGAGGGTTTATAGAAATTTGAGATTAGAACATTATGAAATAATCAAACAATTTTAAAATGAACAAGTTAGAGAAAATATTATGAAAATAAAATATTTACATTGAGACAATATTACAAAACCTTATTATTTATTATCTAATAATATCTTAATGCTCTCAATAATTGAGAATCTTTTTTTACTATGTATAACGTGTGTACAAGCTCGAAACCTCATATCATAAACATGATTTATTACAACAAATACTATAAATTAATATGTTTGTTTATGTGAGACTTCTCTCACATTATTATGCAAGAAATATCATCTTACCTAATGAGAATTTTACATCTTTTATTTAAATATTTTAATAAAAATTAATTCATCAATAAATATTTATCGATAATTTATATTTTTCAACAAATTTTTAATCTGCTGATAATATCTGTTAGTAATGTAATTTTTTTTACGAATTTGAATTCGTCGATAATCAGACTTTTTTTTATTTAATTAGAGAATTATTCCTCTAAAAAAAACCTAGAGAATTATTAAAAATTTCCAAATCCATCTGGAATATTCTTTCCCCTTGAACAGGTGCGGACCAATTATCATACTTGGCATTAGATTTCAAACATTCTGGTTAAATAGAATGATTTAAAAGGGATGTAGTAATCACAAGGTGTGGTTTAGCTGATGAACTCAATTTCATGAGAATGAATTTCACTCAAACTGCATAATAAGGCCAAAAACTTTGGATACATCTTTCCTATCAAAACTAAGTTCACACTGAAACAAGAATTGGTCAACATCCAAAGAGCATAGAAACATCTCTTGATATTAATTATTGAAAAAAAGTAAGTCTTGGTCACATTAGAAAACCAAAGCTTGGAAGGTCGCAAGATTGGTGTGGAACGGTTGAGGCTTGTTTTGGCAAATCATCAATCAACAATTTGCCTAATCCCACAAGTTTATCTTCTTTAATTACAAATCATTATTGCTTTTCAAAACTATATGTATCTTTGTCTCGTACTAACTATACCTCTCACTTTATAAATCATATTAACTCAAGTGGATTAATTTAATGTCACGTGCAAAATTAAATATACTCTTTAAAAACATGGCACTATCTCTGACCATTATTTTTATTCTATCATTAAGAGAATGAGGTTGGCAGAAGAGACATAAGTTGATACCGTTGATTGATATACTCCTAATAATAATTTTGGAAGATCTCTAAAGCAAGTATCATTATTTACTTTTATACATTGAATTTTAAATTGAAGGTTTGTTAACAACTAATTACTAATTAAGAATTCTTAAATAAATCTTATTAAATATTTTTAATCGTTTTAAAAATAAAGATTATATAATTTTGTGTATTTTATATAAGAAATAATTTTTAATAAAAAATTCTCTTTTTTAATAAAAAAAATATATCTTTTTTTTTATATTTTAACTAATATCTTTAAGACAATTGTTAACATTTTTCTTAATTAAGTTAAGTGAGAATACGTTTTTCTTAATTAAGCTAAGTGAGAATACATTTTTCTTAATTAATTTGAATTTATTTTCTTAAGAGTGACTTAATTTATTGATTTATTCTTAATTATATTTTAACCAATAGTATTAAGTTTGAACTCTAGGTATGTAATTGTATTATTCCCTCTATTGTATTTTATATGACATTTTAATAATAAAAAATTGTTCCAAATCAATTGTTATTTTATAAAATCAATAAAGCATTGGATTTTTTTTTCTCATGGAGTACACTTAATGAGAATAGTTGTCGCTATGTAAAAAATTAAAAAAATAATCTAATTAATTAAAGAAATGAAAAATATATTAAGAAGTTACATAATATATTTTATGAAATTCAAAATATTAATTACATTTTTTATACTTATATTAAAACTTTAAAATCAAATAAAATGGAACCGAAATAGTCAATACTATAATGAAATAGATTTTTCATCCATAATAATCCTACCAAACTTAAATATAATTACTTCATGTGAAGGAAATATATGATCCCTAAGAAAAACGCAATTAAATCACTAAATTATATAACCTTCTAAACAACCATCAATAAATATTTAACATCTCATCATATTTCCCAGTAAAAGAAAATACATTAACCACTATAAAAAAAAAAATAGAAACGAAGGCACTATGGTATAATAAAGACTGTCAAAACCACTATACCGAAATTCAGGTATGCTAAGAATTTATCATGAACCATAATAATACCACGAATTGTAATTTTACAAGTTAAAAAAATGATTAAATCTTCTGCTTATTATAACTTTTAGACTTGGAATTCATAAAAAAATTGAAAAAGAATGGAGTAAAATAAAATGAAGTAATGATATGTTCCATTATTTATATTGCTTAATTTAAAATGGAATGTTAAGGAATTAATTTATGTTGCACCTTCACTCTTAATAACACGTGTATTTCCTGGCCCAGCCCAAGCTCTAACTTCCTTGCAAACAAAAATGCTTAGGGCATGTTTGATTATTTTCTCATCATTTTAGTATTAAAAATTATTTTATAAAATACTTCTATCCTATGTACTTTGCAATCAATTTCTCATTTTAAATTAAGCTTTGAAAATTGTTTACAAAAAATATTTTAAAAACCAAAGAACAGAAAGTGAAAATTGTTTTCTCTTCAGTTTTCATCCTGTTTAGCATTTCCCTCAACTGCACTATGTTCTGTCTTGCACTACTCCACCAATTGTACGAGTATTCTTGTTTAGTTACATTTTGAAAACTAAAAAAATAAATAAAAATTCAAATACACTTAATCTCCAAGATGGTGTTCTCATAACTTCACGTTCTTAAATGAAACCACTACAGGTCTACCTCTAAATCAATATGAAACTTCTGCACTGACAGAGTTCCCTATAGCAAAACTTTTTGACAAAATTCCACAGCAATGTCAGTCCCACAAGCGACTCCGTTTTGATTCATGGGGTGTGGAGCCAAGGGTCGTGAGATTTTTAGGACAGCAGAATTAGAACCCTGCTCATGAAGCTTACGTCCTGCTAGTTTTCAGTTTTTCACACTGAGCTATCTCTGTAAGGCCTTAGCAGATCTAAATTCACTAACAAAAGAACTTAAAACATGAGGTTAAATTTTCTAGTGTCCAAGTCCAACGTATGCCCAACCGTATTTATCAAGAGCTTCATCATAATTTTTGAGGGTCCAAAGCACCCAAATGTTTCTGTTGCTCCATGGTTAGAATTACCAGCAGGTACACAAGCACAATCATAATAATAAAAGGGAGAAACGGAAGTTAGACGTGTAACATAAATATTGAAAAGCAAACATATAAAATTATGCACTCAAACAATAGAATGGAAACTTATTCTGTTCCATTATAAAAATCTAAATAATAGAATGAAACTTTTATTTCAATTTATTCCATTCAATTGTCTCCTTCCATCCCATTATATTTCACTTACCATAAAATATCCAAACATAGCCTTAATTGATTGAGAACATATAAGAATATATTTCAAACTACAACAAAAATAGTCTGGAGATGAAAATTGGGAATACATGCCGTTCCAACAATAGCTCTATGAGATAGATTGGTTAAAACACTGACTACTTCAGATGGTGCTCGAACAAAGATGCCATCTCAATCTGTCCACAAATAAGTAAAGTACGTAAAACATTTATTATACGAAACCGTCTAGCTTAGCGAAAATTACAAACAAGACAAATCTGTAATTGACATTTCATTAATTGTAGCTCAACTACCACCTATTTCAATCTTTTAAGAAATTTTATGAATAATTCAGGATGTTAGTTTCATGTATATTAAATTCTTGTCAGACTTGCAACTCACAATGCAATTTTGACAACTACATTGAAAATGGTTGTGTAATGTCAATCCCTCACATTAGAATAAGAATTTTAGATATGGTTGACCAAGTAGGCTTAGAATAACTTGACCGTCACTACATTCTTAAAAATGTCTAATAATTATCGTTTTATCTCAAAGCTGGAAGAAGCTATATGTTAAACTGAACCAGGAAGAGTTCAAATAATTTTCCATCAAAATAAGACCCAAACCCAAATTATTTGAGAAGAAAATGAACATATAGGAGTTTCAGGTAGAGAAGGAAACTGACAATAGGACTTGATTACATCATTGTAGTAATTTTAAAAAATGAGAAATTAAATTCGAGCAAAAAACTAACAGAGAAGCAAAATCATGCATTATGCATAGTAGAGAAACAAAAGTGCAATTAAGCTGATTTTTTAATATGAAAAGACATTCATTAAGAAAGAAGAGATATACTGTCAGAGGTGTAATAAAATCATTCAGAAGCCTTTGCCTAACAGCTTATGTTTTTGAGATGGTTAGCTCATGACATGGTATCAAAAGGAGCATGCTAGAGATACAATAAAATCATTCATGAACCCTCACCTAACAACTTAAGCATTTCACATAATTAGTTCATGACATATACAAAGATAAGAGAGTAGATACATGAAAACTACAAACAGACAATGAGTATAAATTTTTAGATAGCTTCACACAGATTTCTAAGAGATTATTGCACAATTACTCATAATATTAAGTTTTAAACTTACAGCAGTCAACGCAGTCTCAGCGCCCTTATTCCCAGACTTGCCACCAGCTCGATTTAGAGCCTGCACTTAGCCAAAAATAAAAATTAAAGTAATCATAACTCTCATCTGCAAAGAAGAAATTTCATAACTTTCGCAGCAAATACTTACCTGATCCATATTATCACATGTTAGGACACCAAATATGCATGGAACACCTGCAAAGGCAGCTCAAAATGCTTCAATTTTCCAAGTTTATGGAAATTAATGAAAAAAAAGTGAATAACAAATACTCACAATGGCAATAAATGTCCCCAATCAAAAACCAAAAGAAAAAAAAAAGTTCTTTTATACCAAAAAGCTTAGAGGAAACATAAAGTTAAAGTTAACTTCAACTTACACAGGTGTCGCGTTACCAGTTTAAAAAGAATGATCATTTATAAAATATTAAAGCAATTCTCACGTTTCAAGAGGCTTGATTCTAGATTCTATAAAACAAGTTGTCATAACAATGTTGCATGCATATTTCATTTTCAAGAAAACAGACAGCAGTTGAATACTCGAGCATGATTTGTTCAAATATGGAGATTACAATCAACATCAATAGAATACCACCTGAATTTAGACCGGCTGAAAGCACTCCTGATGCTGCTGAATTAGCAACTGCATCATAGTGGGTTGTGTCTCCTCGTATCTGTTAACAAGATTGATCACAGTGAAACTCAAATTAAATAGACATATAATGGGTACTCATTAATCAAAAAAATATTATAAAAGAATTTCATCTATTTGTCAAGATTTACCATACCACAGCTCCTATGCATAAGATTGCATGATATTTGCCTGATTTTCCTAGTCTTTCTGCAACAACACCAATTTCAAAACTACCAGGTACCCACACAACCTGAGGGAAAAGGGAAAGCAACAAGTTTCTGTCAGCATTCAACTCCAAAAGAATGTGATGTGAAAAATTCTGTACAAGGCAAGTCGTCTCCAATTCAAATATTATTGAACATTTTTTATGAGTGGAAACAATGGCACATAAATCTTGACCAATGGAGACATAATTTTGGTACTAAAACACCAAACCAGCACATATAGATGAAATAAATAAAAAAGATTGTGTTAAGATAAAAAAAAAATGGTAAATATTTGCAAATCTCAAATATCTGATTAGCTAAAGATGGGAGGGCAGCAAAAAATGAAATGACTGGCTTCTTGTTTTAGCCAAGGAGGTATGAACACTTCAAAATAATAGTTGTCTCATGTTCTACCTAGGTCAAACATGTACCTATGCAAGACATTTGGAATACTACTAGCTTCATTTTACAATTTTCCTTTGCCTTTATTTTTTAAACTCTTACACAACGCAAATGAGAACATCACAAAAGTAGGATAAATTAGCATTTTATTATGTTTACTATGACTCATGCTCATTTTTAAAACATTGATTCTCTCTTTTGATTTAATATCTGTTTTTATGTTTATTTTCTATTTTGTATTATAGTCATATCATGTCCTATAATTTTTAAAATTTATTGTATTCTCATATCAGTGTCATATTATATCCATCTTCTATGCCATATCCATGCCTTTTAGCTTTTAGCCTATTATGAAAAGCACACATAAGTTTGTTTTACTTCATATTTCAATAAAACTGAATATTTTTTAACAGAACAAAAAAAGTGAGAAAAACAAAATCAATATTAAACCACATAATACTAACCAAATTACAAAAGCAACTCTGCATATAACAAATAATCAATATTCCAAGAATTTGTAAGACAACTTACATCAATATCCTCATCTTGAACTGAATAATTCTTGAAAGTAGCCAAAGCCCCCTCCAAGAGTGCCTTGGTGACAATTTCATTAAATCTAGCAACAACCTAAATAAGAGCAGATAGAAATAAGCAAAGAAACATAAAACAATAAGAAAATCTCAAGAATACAATCCAGTTTGAACTTTGAAGTAGAAAACAAATGCAAAAAATTGAAGCAGAATATCATAACTTCCTCGTGACTGACTACTGCTATGCTGTTTCTCTATTTCATATCCCCATCTCCAGTGTTTATCCTTTCTGCAACACCATCCCATCTGCATCATCCATTCTCTCCAAAATTCTTCAATTTCTTTTAATTTTCATTATCATCAAAACCTTAATCAATCACCAAGAAGCTTTAGAATTGGAATTCCCCCTTGCTGTGTTTCACTATTTTATCATGTTCATCTGTGGACAGTAGAATTTGGGCACTACACTCTGTTAGAGTTCCTTACTCCTCCAAAAAAGAGAATTCAATTCTTGCAATCCAACTTAAGAAGTCCGAGATTCCCTTTAAGGGGAAGTTTTTCATTGGGCCTATTGTGCTTAATAGTATTAATACAAATGATTTGTTACAGGTTTGTAGGCCAGTAAAAGCTCTCCAAATGTTTGTGTTGTGCCATTAACAATATAGCACAGATGTTTTAGTATTTTGGGGGACAACTAGAATTTTTCAGACATTTGGGCTAATTTCTAATAAACCAATTCAGAGGCTCTGACTTCTGAGAGGGAGTAAAGTTGGCAACATCCTTTCATGGTGTAATGTACTTCTATGGAATAATTGGTCTTAGCTTTTTGTGATCCTTGGCTAATATGACCGGTGAGTATTTTAGAGGGAACTGGCTGTTGCATAGAGAGACTGGTGTGCTCCACTCACTCTATATGTTCTTTCCTGTTTTTCTCATTTTCTATTTTTGGTGTCTTCTTTAGGATAATACCTTATCCTCTACCCCTGTAATTTCTTTCAACTAAGTCTTCTCTAATGAATTTCATTTTTTAATACAACAATAAAAACATTTCCCCACTAGGTAAAGTTAAATACGCAAGGATCAAATACACATTCTGTTCAGTCATAAACCAGGTCTGCATAAAGGCCATTTAGATACAAGTCCATTGTCATGAACCTTCACGTATGATAATTAGTGGTCTAAATCATTTGTTTTAGCAGTTTGAGTTTTACTTGGTCTCCCTCTTCCTCTAATCATTATGCAATCCTCTATATGATAAAATTTTCTTGCTAGTACTTGTACGGTTCTTCTTCTTACATGACAAAACCACCTTAGGCAAGATTATATCATCTCTTCCTCAACAGGTCTTATTCCTACTTTCTGTGAAGCATTCATTACTGCTCTTACATTGTCTTGTAAGTCCAGTCATCCACATGCTCACATGTTAATACTCGGAAGTTGCCAAAGATTCCCAGGAAAAGTATCAAAACAGTTCCTTTTTTTTAACATATAGGTGCAGTGTCTAAGTCAGACTGCTGTAAATACTAATAATTGAGCAGGACCATCTTCAAGGGAAAAAATGATAATTGTGTGCAAACAATTGGCTTTAAAATTTTTTCATGGGGCCAAAGCCTAACAACCCATGAGAGGCACCACCCCCATATGGATGGCAGAAAAAAATGCTTCCAAAGAATGACACAGATGCAGTAGCATCTTAGCATTTTGGCATATACTGTTATTTTTATATATTCTGTATTCAGCTGTCATGGGTTATATTTGAGGCCAAGCTTATGTTATTTTAGGTGTACACTTTCAAATGTACAGGATTTTTTTTATTTTTTATGTAGAACTCAATGCTTACATAATCACTATCCCATTCTGATTTCTTGTAGAATAAATTATTTGCAGGTCTATTTAGACATTACTACTGTTTTCTTTTCAATGGATGATCAGATGTATGAATTACGGAAACAAACTGCTCTTTTCTTGATTAGTGGTGAAATCAAACCCCACGTCTAATGCCAGGGCCCTTCTCTTCCTCTCAATTTCTACCTTATTTTATTTATTTTTTCTTGGATACCAGGCCCAATTATTTTTAGAAAGCATAATAAATAATTCAGCCAATCAAAAAAACCCAAACTAAAAGTTCTTTAAACCCATGAGTTCTTGCTGTCAAACATCAGGTTTTGAATAAAAAGGATTTTCAACTAACTAAAAGTAAAATGGCAAGACTAATATATCATTCATGTTGATCGTGTTATTGTTTTTGCTTTCTTCAAACATTATATGTGTACCAGACACACTCCGCATTATGGTCTGTAAAAAAAGTTGCATTACATGAGACAAAAACAGAAATTAGTGAAGCATTAACATTGGTGTAATACATACCACAGCAAAACGAAGTCCATGGGTTTTGGTAACAGAACCTGTGAGATGCCTCACAGCAGCTGTCTGTGAAAAAGACGATCGACCCTTGCTCTGGACAGCAACATGTGGCTTAATTTCTGAAGCTAAAGAAGGAAAGCAGAGAATTGTTCAGCGTTCCCACAATCCTTGATTAACACAGCATTAAAAAAAAAACTTGGAAAATTGGATTAGGAACACAACCTCGCAGAGAAAGCAAAAAGGAGAGAGAGCTTGGGGTTTTAGGTGAATTTTGAAAATGTAAAATGTTGTTAGTTCTGCCGCAAGAACGCTGTTGTTCATGCAGAAATCGAAGCCCAAATCGATGGGTAGGAAGGATATAATCGGCAGAAACAAATGAAGCCATTGTTTTGATATGAAGATGAAAACACCGTCTATCTCGACGTTGACGGTGTTTAGGGTTCACTGGTTAAGCATTGTCGAACAAAACAAACCGGGTCAGGTATTCGGGTCTCACTGCTTTCGTTTTTTTTTTTAAAAGAAAAAAAAACTAACGTGCATGTGATTAAGGTAGTCACGTGGGTTTTAATTTAAAACGTTAAGATAAGTTTTTAGTGATGAACTTGAACTTGAACTTGAACTTGGCTTTCTTATTTTAAAATAGACTTAATAAACAGTAGTCACAATCATTCTGTCATTTAAATTTCTTTTCTCCCAAAATTCAGAATGCTCCAGCCTTCTTCACCAGTCCATCCTCTCTTGTTTACATGTAACATAACTTCTTTTCTTTAATCCTTCCTTTTCTTCTCTCTTCTTTAATCTTTTCCTCTTTCTTTTTCTTTTTTTTTTTTTTACCTCAGTTTCTTTATTGTGATTTTTTTTTTCTCTTCTCTCTTACTCTAGTGCTATAAATTTTTTTTCTTTCTAAATTCTCTTCTAACTTTTTCTTTTAATTTTTCTCTCTTTATAATAATTTGTTCATTTAAAAAAAAAAATTATTTTTTATTATTTTTCTTTCCTTAATTTTTTTATCTAATTTTTATTTTATTTTTTTTCATGTCATATATCCAACAAATTCTTATTATTTTGTTTTTATTTTTCTAACCGCACTATAATAAATAAGAATCATCAAATAATCTTTTTAGATTTAATCCAAAATTAAAATATTGTCATCCAATATTTTTTCTTCGTGTCATATATCCAATAAATTTTTATTATTCTATTTTTATTTTTTTAACCGCACTATAATAAACGAGGATTATCAAATAATCTTTTTAGATTTAATCCTAAATAAAAATTTTGTCATCCAATACAAGAAAATAATCATATGTGTAATTATTATAAGATTATAAATGATTAAATTATTAGAGTAAAAGTACACTTGATGATAAATAAAGATTATGTTGTAGCTTGTGCCAATATCACAAAAAAAATAGAGAATAACTATGGGAATATTTGAAGGATAAAAAGAAACAAAAAGTAAAACATTTTAGATTATGCATCAAACTTTTCTTTAAGTTTATGGTAATAGTGATGAAGAAAAATGATTGGCAAGGGATTTTCAAATATTGCATCAATTATAAGAACTAATAGAAAGAAAAATACTTCAAAGTGCACTATTAATCTTTTTTTAAGAATATTATAATCTATAACTGACAAAAAAAAATTAAGACAAAAAAATATAAGACGTTCATGTGATAAGGAGACTATTACAAGAGTTCACTAGTACATAACCTAATTTTGGTACTAAGTTGACTTGCCTTCCAACCTAGTCAAGTTGTGAAGTTTTTATGACACACTTATAGTTGTGGGAGCCTTTGGACTAAATTTGAGGTATTTTTCTTATCATGAGATAAGAGTTTCACTTATTGTTGAAGAGTCAGAGCACATTAAAAATTTGTTGAAGGACTTAAAAGAATAATAGAAAAATTTTGGATGTTTAATTATGTTATGCATGGATAAGTAAAAGTACAAATATTTGTGACAAACTTCTTGGTGAATTGTCCACAAAAATAATGGTTTGTAAATCAATTGATGCATCCAAATTTGTGAAGTTTGGTAAAATTATATTTGAGTTGTTGAACTTTATTATAATTGAGACTGAAGAGGAAAAGATTGTCAAAGTTATAAGAAACAATGGAAACAACTATGTTTTAATGAGTAAATTACTTAAAAAAATATCACATTTATGTTAAATTTCTTGTACAATCCGATACATATATTTGATATTGGAAGACATTAGTAAGTTTCTCGTTGATAAAGAAAATAATTTAAAAAATAATATCTCTTATTGGTTTTATCTATAGTCATTTAAATTCTTTGAACTTTTTGAGATTATTCAACAAAAGAAAATTAGTGAGACATGTAATTATTAGGTTTATCACATCTTTCTTTACATTATAATGGCTTTATAATGAAAGAGAAAATCTTAAAAAGTTTTTTTTTTTTTTATGTTATAGATGTTGTGTCTAAGACAAATAATGTCAAATAAAATATATATTTATTCCTTAAAAAAAGAATAAATGAAAAAAGTTAATGATAATACAATATTAAATTATTTTAAAAAAATTAGAAAGTATTAACTTTGACGATTCAAAAGGAGAAGGTATAAGACATGTCTCATTATTAAACAATGAGAATTATTATATTGGAGAAGGAACACTAAATAATGGCAGTTTTTTTATCATGTTTTAACATATTTTATCTTGAACAATTTAACTTTTAAGCTAATATTATGTCTATGTTATCCAACTTACTTTTATTTGCATTTAGCTTAATTATATATATATATAAATAATATTATATTTCAAATGTAATGCGGCTTTTACTATTTGTCTGCGACATAATCTGTTATATGATACACTAAATTTTCAGCTGTTTGCAATTTTTTGCGATTCGCTGCCTATGGTATTATAAAAACTTTTATGTTAATCGAATATTTTTAGGACATTTTTTCTTTTTCTAATTTTTTTTGTGTCTTTAGCATCTAACTTAAAATATCTTAGTACTAATTTTACGACTTCTAAAGATCATACAGAGCTTTAAATAATAAATACTTAAGAGTTTGTTTAGTGCATTGACAAAGTAAGTGACTGTACTTATGTTTTTGTTATTGCTAATCAGCCATCAACGTATGCTTGTAAAAGGATATACATCCTTTCATATACGTTCAAGATATTTTAGAATTCACCTCACAACAAATTAGATAGAGAAACAAACAAACGCGTCTAAAATATAATTTACGTGTTAAAAATACTTATTTAATATGAATTTTAATTATATATTATAAATTTAAAAAAGATATTTGTTATAATTTTTAATTATATAAAATTAAACATTTATCCTGTACATTTTACATACTAAAATTCCAGCGATTAATATCACATATTTTTATCTTTTAACACAGTACTTTCTATTTAAAATATAAATTTTATATTAAAAAAAGTATCTTTAGTATTCATTTTTAAATTTTATATATTATTTCATTTTTCTAAATTATAAAAAATACTTAAAAATTAACCAAAAAATTAAACACACAATTAACAATAAAAATTTTAATAAATTGTAATATTACTATAACTCATCTTAAATAATTTATATAACTTTTTATCACAGTTTAACATTTATTATTATTTTTA